>JAANSN010001314.1:0-35282 GCA_036850665.1 Dicranocentrus wangi | reverse complement strand
TCTTGTACCTGCTGTTTCCAGCAGCCTCGCGTATTCACTGCGTTTTGAATAGCAAAATGGTAAGCTTAACAAAGTCCAGTAGACTCCTGCTGACCTACAGCATATTAATTGTTGTTGCTCAATGTGAGCATGCCATTGATTTGAGTGAGAACATGAATTTATTACAAAGTCAACTACAAACGGTGTCGCCACATGAAGCTGTCAATTACCACTACATTCCGTTCAGGCCAGTTGAAGTGATGAGATTCTTGTCGGCCTTGAAAAGGGTAGGGTCACGTTGAGGACATTTGTCAAGTTAATCATTATTTATTATACGTTGTTTTTATATATGAAATCTTTCTTCATTGTTGATAAAATGTTAATTCTATTTATTTTGCAGCACAAACGAACCTCAATTGACTCGAAATACAATAATAGTTTCGTACGAGGTTACCGAGTTCAAAATTTACCCTTGCATAATATGTGATATTCGTCCTAGCTAAAATAAAGTAAATCATCCGTCGTGTAACAATATATGGTTCGCCATGTTCACCTGGATAATGACAGTCATAACAATGGCACTTCACTTCAATCGACACAGACAGGCAACTCTTTCGTGACGCAGACGATAGGTTGTTCATGAGATTTCATCGTAATATTATAATGGAGGATCTGGAAACGAGACGAGCGAGCACAAGATGATCTAACATCCAACTTTTAACGATGGAGATGGCTTCGTATCTAAGTATGCACCTAAGTGAATGTAAAAATCCAATACATATTAAGAGTGTGTGACATGAGCGTTGGATATGACTACTAATCTGAGCTCTCGTTTTTGGTGTTGGTGATGGGAATATTTGCGTATTATTTTTATGGGTCAATGTTTACGTTGGGCAATTATAATTATCAAATCAAATGTGTAATGGCACATCAAGAAGCATGTATGGCTTCATACCTGACGATATGCCTGTTTTAATTTTTCTCATACAACCTACTTGTTTCAGCATGTTCAATATTTGCAGCTATGAATAAATGTTTTTATACTCTTTTTCCGGGTGGGTTTATATGCCATTTTTCGCTGTAAAATGTTGAATATCAGAATTTCCAGAGTGGAGCATTTGAATGTGACCTTTACCTAGTATATATTGTTTTCTGTACTGAATCGGCAATTATATAACTTTTGTTCCCGTCATTGAATTATTAACGTGTCATTGTTGAAATGTCAATATAAAAAATTGACAGCGATATATTCGTAGGTACAGGTACATTATTAACTAGGTACATAGGTGTTACTGGCGCGTAGTTGCTCTCGTATAATCAAATAAAAAATCTCATTAACCCACCAAGTCCAAGTATAGGTAGACAGAAATACTGTAGTACTCATCAGATTTAATTCATGGAAACTGCACTATAATTGGCTTTATATGCATGAAAAGGAAGTTGGGTTGGGATTTGCAACTTGTAATCACGATTGAGATGACTTATCTTTTGCATTGTCTGTTTTGTATTCCATAGTGAGCTTGCATTCAGAATATTGTACCAACATTTTCATTCCACAGGGAAAACTACATACAATGAAGTCATTCCAAATTTTAATTACAGAGCGTCATGCCTCATGTAGTGGCTCATAATTTTCCAGCACTTGTAAAAGTTCTAATGATGGTGTAAAAAATTTTTACGATTACTACTGGCACTGTCAATAACAATTACACGACAGGTCATAATTGTATTACGCAAATGGTGCTCCCAAAATTAAGTTAAACTAACATGTAGTAATTTACTATTTGTACTGGAATCTGCCTATGTGGGATCGTCAATAAACAAAAAGTGAAATCTGTAATGCAGTCCGCAATCATAGAAGGCCAAACTAGGCTACTCAAACAGGTTTTTGCTTATGCTTACCAAGTAAATGCTAAAAATAACAAACCAAATGCAACCTTTCTGTGTATACCAATGTTTATTGTTATGCTGAACGTATAAATACTAATGGGTGACTTTCGTTTGTTTGTGACCCCTATATATTTTTAGGTTTAAAAGATGGCATTATGCCTTGCATATATAATATAGATGCAGACAAATATCATAATAAATACGCAAGCACGCACAATTAACAGACTGTGTGATAGAGGATCCACATTACTAGAAGATATCGCTGTTTTAAGTACGATATCGTCTTTTCCTTCATACTGTAGGACTCGGACGTGAGCGGAGGTGAGAGCGAAATATATTGCAAGCAGCCAGGATACGAAATCGCCAACAAGCATAAAACGCGAACAGCTTACGCCTGAAAATAGTTACTGGTTAGATCTCTTTGAGGAGATCAATTGAGAACCAAGTTGTGCGGAAGCCTTACCTGCTTGCAAGGGTATCTTTTGGATAGATATTTTCAAATATATTGTCAAGCTGCTTCGATTTAACCCTTTGAATATATATTCGAATTTCACCACAATCCTGTTTCTTTTCCACGAAATTCATCCTATGTGTATAAAACGAATTTCTACGTAGATGCATTTCATCCGTGTTCACCTGTCCTGCTTTAAAATGAGTTCCTATTGTGCCAGCTAGCCAGTGCCTATAACGAAGGCCGAAGTATAATATGCATTTTATTAAACTTACGTAGGTATATTATTATATTGTATGTACATTGTACCTATCTGAATAATATGTCGCATTGTCACCGTTCGTACTTTCTACTTGTTTAATTTATGCCTTGCACCGAATATACCAGCATAGCATAACATACTTACTTCATAATGTAATCAAGCACAATGTCAGGTAGCCCACCATCAACCATTCTAGTACGGGCCTGCTGGGCCTTTAACAATATGCAGCTTACAGCTTATAACACCTACCTGCAGTAAATACTACATCCACATAGCTATATATTATATCGCATTTGCGTTTGCATTTTGCATCCCTGAAGCCTTCATTCTAATTTAAACTATTTGCACGTGTAACTATACAAAATAGAAATACGAACTACATTTTATTGTTCTTTACTGGCATCGCATCTCTATCTCCTTCTATCTTATGATGATGAGGTTTGATTTTGTATTCATAAGCAAAAAATATTGACTACTTGCCAAAACAGTGACTATTGCTCACACAGTTACATTTTCAGTCAGTACCGATTGTGTTGCCCCATTAGCACTCGAGTGCACGAATGAATAACCGTCGAAGTAGCCACTTCACTGCACTCAACGCTCAACAGTGACACTGTTGAGGTTCTCACTCAATTGCATGCAAGTGTGCATCGATTACACCACGCACGCTGATACACCCAATCAGTGCATCGTGTAGGCAATGAACACACTGTTATTGATTGAAAATTGCAAACAGGAAAGAAATTAGAGGAGCGCATGGGATTTTTTCGTAGACTGACTGACGTTGGAAGTGACGCTGATAAATGTTTATTCCTGAATTTGATTGTTTGATACCTACATCATCACACTGTATGTGAATGTTGTGAACACACGTATTAAAAGTACATATTGTAATTTGAAAGTGCCCGTGCATTTGAGAGCTTCATCACTTTTCCATTATATTGACATAATCTCAGTAGGATAATGTTTATTGTTTTGTTGATGTCTGTAATGATTTTCTGCGATATATAACACTGCTCTGCTCTGTGATGCAATGATTGAATATGTTATAAACGTGAATGTAAAATTGGCACAGGTGTCAATCACAAAAATCTAGTCAGTCAGTGTAGCTGTCTGCAAATTATAAAGTGAGTGAATCTAGCTGCAGAAGGTGACAGAAGAGTGCGGATGAGAAGCTGGTTTATGTGCATATATTTCAGTAGATTTTAAAGCTGTGACACATTCCCAGGAAAAGTAGATTCTTCGAAAATGGAGGGTCAATTTGGGAAAAACTATTTGGGAATCGTGGACTACTTGGTGGTTGCAGCCACCTTGCTGTTTTCTTTGTTCATCGGAGTATTTTATGCCGTAAAAGGGAGAAAAACTAGTAATAATGAAGAGTTACTTACGGGATCAAGACAAATGGGTGCTTTACCAGTGGCAGCATCCATGCTGGTTTCATACTTATCTGCAATTACGATCTTGGGATATCCCGCAGAAGTTTATTCCTACGGCTGTCAAGTATTCCTGATGACTATTATGGGACCAATTACGACACCCATTGCGATCTACTTGTTTGTCGAAGTTATGTATGATCTCAAGTTGACAAGTGCATACAAGGTAAACCGGGTGTTATTCTAATTGGAATGATGGAAACACACTAGTGAGATAAATGAGTATTTCTTGGTCTTGTAAAAGTATCTAGAATACCGTTACGACTCTATCGTGGTAAGATGGATGGGCTCCCTCATTTTCATCATTCAACTCCTCCTTATCAGCGGCATTGTCATGTATGCCCCAGCCATAGCTCTACAAACAATGATGGGATTGCCAGTGTAAATCAGAATCCTAAATTCTAATGTTTCAACATATTACGCGCCATGCTACTGGTTTAGTTTCGACTTTCCTCTACGTACTTTCAATAACTAACAAGCTCGTTTCCTGTAGATGGTTATCCGTGACTGGGATCGCAATTTGCGGAGTAATTTACACTAGCATTGGTGGGATTAAAGCAGTCGTATGTGACCGATGTCTTCCAATTTGTGATGATTTTCACGGGCATGGCAGCCATTGTATTTAAAGGGTTTTCCAAATCCGGAGGGTAAGAGAAAAGTGAATGTTATGCATACAAACATTGTAAATCTCCATCATGTTGGCTTTGATGCAATGACTACGGGCCCCATATTAATTACCCATTTAACCTATAACTTTAAAGGTTTGCTGCATCATTTGAAGTGGCAGGGAACAACGGTCGTTTGGAATTGCTGAAGTAGGTGCACCCTGTTTATAGCTACAACAAAATAGATGGCTCGTAAATTAAATGTAAAATAATTGTACTTTAGCTGGACTATCGACCCTTTCATGAGACATAACTTTTTAAACATGGTTCTCGGAAATGGATGCGCAGGAATGTTCTTTGTTGTACATCAACCCGTAGTACAGCGCTATTGCAGTTTACCAACTTTCAAGGACGCTGTAAAGTATGTTATTCAACGAGAAAATGCGTTCATATTGTACAAGTAGAGCATGATTACGATACGATTACATTTACAATGTATGTGAATAATATTTTGTCATGTTTCAGATCTCTTTTGTGGGCCTATGTATTCGGATTTTTTACTGTTTCTCTAGTCATCCTTACTGGAATTTCCATATATTCTTCATATGCTGATTGTGATCCTCTCACATCCGGCCAGATTGCCAAGTCGGACCAAATCGTGCCGTTCTTTGTAGTTAAAGAATTAGCCTTTATTCCTGGGATGATGGGACTTTTTGCAGCTGTAGTTTTTAGTGCAGTGCTAAGGTAATGCGAACATTGATAACTAAACCGTTTTGATTAATGATGTCACTGACAATAACTAGCTTATTTTTGTTAGTTCCACTAATGTCGGTAGTAGAAAATATTTGCTTTTATATTTCTGCATGATTTTATCTTGATTAGTACAATCTCATCCACATTGAACTCGCTGGCTGCTGTAACATGGGAAGACTTTCTGGTGAAAATACCTTGTTTCAGGACTATGGGTGATTTTGCTCAAGCCACAACCTATAAAGTTTTATGTAAGTACCAGCTCGTAAACTCAATCCCATCGAAGTAAATCGATTTATAATTTACAACATTTGGCTTATAATTGAGAAATACGACATTGTTTAACAGCAATTACATACGGAGTTTTGATCGTCGTTCTTGCATTTTATGCTGAGAACTTGGGCTCCATTTTTCAGGCCGCTATTACAGTAGTCACTACTGCTGTAAGCATCCAAGGATCAGTCTTCCTGATGGGCGTATTTATGGCATTTGTAAATAAAATTGTAAGTCATGGTCTGAGTAGTTTAAAATCTAATAACTGTCTCAGCTTTCACTTGATGTCGGATTTGGTCTAAATAGGGAGCAGTTGTAGGGATGATTGTTGGGATTCTTCTCATGGGATCTCTTAGCATCAAGTCATTCATACTCCAAAAGCAATACAGCTTCCAACCCAAGCTGAATTTTACAACTTCTGGATGTCCGGAAGAGATTTGGGATAGCTTCAATAAAACTACAAAATCACCACTATTACCTGCTTCAGACTTGTAAAAAGTGGCACAAGTTTATAGCTTAACCCTTTTCAAACTATTTGAATACGCTTAACATACTATTAATTCTGGTACAGGGAATGGCCTGAAAAATTGTTTACTGTGTCATACATACTTTACCCATTGATTGGAACCATTATCACCGTTTCAGTTGCAGTTATTGTGAGTCTTCTCAGTGGAGGTATGGATAGATGTTAAGGAATCGCAATATATATTTATTTATGCAACTACAATTTCATGGACACATTCACAATATATGCAATTGAATAATATTACGTAATTTCATTTTTAGGGAAACGAGATGCTCATTTGGTGAAACCAGAATATTTGCACTCTTTAGTTCGCCCGAAGAAATTGAGTCATTATGTGAACAATAACGGAGAAAAGATAAATATGGGATATAATCCTGAACCTGAAGTTCAAGAATGTAAGCTTTAGCGTTTATGCTTCAAGCGTTCAGACAGGCACATTACAATTATTTCTTTAACATTTGTACTTTTACATGTAACTGAAAATGAAGATTTAGTGGGTTTATTAAATCGAAAGAAATTATATAATGCCGAATTCTAGATTTATATCTATTGGAAGAACCATGTTTTGAAAGTATTTGTATTCATATGTATCTGTATTTTTTTTACAAAAGCATCCATAATATTTCGAGCATAGCCGGACATGTTTGTCACTTCATAATAGACTAGTGATAGAGTGAATATAATCGGAAATCAGAATCGGTAAGCAAAGTTAAATCATAAAATGTATATTTATTATTTCCAAATACTGTAATCATTTGTTTATATTTGAACAGGAGTTTAATACAATATAATTCAAATTGTGCAATGTATTTTGGGCACGTGTGTCGACCTGAAAGAGAACATACACCTAAAGTATGTTAATTTTGGTTTGATAGATTGGTGGATCAGGTTTTCGACTACTGAGTAAGAGGGAAATTAAAGTAGGTCATCGTATCATGTCACCATCGACATACTATACCTTCTAATTTTACGTAAGTTAGAGTAGTTATATAACATATCGTAGCTTCAGTATCCTCTCAAGTTCAAGTGCAAGCTCAAGGCAATATATTAATATTATGTAACATTGTCCATTAATAAAAGAGCATTTACGATACGAATCCAATTTAACGTCACAGTGATAGTGGAACTTGCCGAGGATGCCGACTATGCCGAGGGAAAATTTCGATCAAAAAATAGATTATCCCTTTGAGCACTATTGTTTACATAAATGGCATCCCATGTTACAAATTCAGACCAAAGTAACTATCTGCATTTTCATTTTGTGATGTGATATGTTATTGGACGGTAAAAACATGGTTTACGATACGAATCCAATTTAACGCCACAGTGATAGTGGAACTTGCCGAGTATGCCGACTATGCCGAGGGAAAATTTCGATCAAAAAATAGATTATCCCTTGTAAAAGTTTATTTGAGCACTATTGTTTACATAAATGGCATCCCATGTTACAAATTCAGACCAAAGTAACTATCTGCATTTTCATTTTGTGATGTGATATGTTATTGGACGGTAAAACATGGGTTAGTGCCATAAATCATAAATAAATCATTCTTTGTCCTGAAAGTGCTAAAGCCGTGGGTAATCGTTATCTCTGAAGGAAATACTAACAATAACTTTAATCAAGGATTGTCATTAATGGAATATCTGACGTAGCAAACGCGCGCATAGGAAGTGGCTGGGATCCGGGAAAAAGTTGGTAATATTCCAGTATGTTTAGATTTCCACTTATTATGGCGTCTTCAAATGAAAACTGGCTTTCTTAGCTGGATAACATCCACTTATGAGACGTAAATCTTATCATTTTGGTAAAAAATATTTCAACCTGGTTGAGTCAACCTGTTGTTCAACGTTATTCCAGTTGGTAACTTTATATTTTGAATGCTCTGAGGGAAAGTTGATATCGACTAATTTTCAGCAAATGGCTTAATGGAGTGTTACCTATACTCGCATGTCACAAAATGACATTTTACCTTTACGACAATATCAAACAATATTTGTATACTGGCACGTTTATATTTTCTTTAATTTGTCAACTGTGATCCGGACCGGAAAGCTTTAGATCAAGAAGGTTCTTACTTCGTACTTCGTAATGACGGAACAATAATTTATTCCGGGTATAGCGGACCTGCTCGTTGCAATCTTGATTCTTAAATCTGCTTTTCAAAGCTTCTACTGATTAATATTATTCAAATCTTAAGCAGTTCATGAATTTATAACATCAGACATAACAGCATACATACACAAGAAATCTTGTAGAAATCTTATTTGCAAATGACTCAGAAAGGCGAAACACGTTATAAGTTGTCCTTGGGTTTATGTGCCTGCAAAGTGGGAGAGTAATATGTACATGGTTTATATCACGCCCCATTTCCATGTCCTAACTCCATTTTATCCTAACTCTGAAGCAAGCTTGCAGGCACAAGGCACAACTGAACCGTCATTCGGCACATTGTATAAAAGTTTTGTTTGGGACTATATTTTTATGTTTATTCTTTATTTATTCCATTTCCTAGTCTTCACTTTGGAAGAAACATGGAAATCAAATGGACAGCTATAGTAGCACAATATATGTAATGATATGTCATAAAACTTTTGCCCTCGCGTGTGCATATTTTTCTAGTGGTTTTGGAATTTCTGCAGGAGAAACAGATGGAAAAGTTATTTTCAGTTTGAAACGAAGTTTCTTTTAAAGCCATTCTTAAAAATAAAAATAGATTTTATGTACTGATACAAGGATATTGTTTTTTATTATGCCGTAACAAGTACATCACCTGACAAAAGTCACATAAAAGTAAAAGCATCTGGATTGACATAGAGTTATAGGCATTCAAGTTGTTTCCCACCCGAGCAAATGTTGGAAAGTAGGCCAGGTAATACAACAGCCCACTAATTAGCGACGAGGATTAAGAATTTGTTTATTGCAGATTACCAGAAAATAGTCCATAATCATGGTATATCGTTCATGCAACAAAAACATGAGTATTTTATTAATGTGTAAGTAATACTATACAGACCTTATACTACTTGTTACCGACTTGCTACGAGTAAATTTGGTTGCACACAAGAGTACTGAAACGGTTTATTTTAAAATTGTACAGAGGCATCGACTTGTGCTTACTTGCACTTTTTATATCAGCCAAAAACCAGAAACTGGCATTTGCTCAAAATCTAAATCCGAGGATTTAGGAGAAAGAGCACGTTTTGTACAAGAGACTTGCCGTAGTGTCTCACTTCACCCTGTCAGCAGATCTCAAGGTGTCCAGGTTCAGGTTGACTATAGACATCCAGAAAATTGATCGTTTCCACTAATTTCATGGAACAATTCCCAGAGAGAGCTCCGTGGGAAAACTCTAACGATCTCTGCGTAAGAATTTAAGGTGTTCTCTAAAGACTATTACATGACAGGACAAATTAGATAAAGCGACGCCTTTGAAGATTTGTCGCTTTCACTTAATTAACAAATCCCTGTCGTGCTAAACCGTCATGACAAACGGCATACTACACCGTCATAATAAACGGCGTACTAAAGCGTAAAACAGCTACCATAATAATAAACGCCAGTGTTATTCATGGACCATGTTCAAACAACACGTTCCACCATGTCTCTCGAAATTGTTACTCGTTCCTCGTTCCCTCAGGAAAATGCGAAAGGTAGAAGAAACAACAGTAACGAAAAAAAAATCCATTTTTTTGCTTTCATCCCAGAAAGTAGGTTATCTTCCATTTTCATCAAAGTCTACTGCTTTTACCTACTCAAGAAGATTATTAGATTATACAAACTTGCCCGTAGTTCAAACGAGTTTCCCTTTTCCACCATCCCCCTTTATATCATTCTTTTCCCATCCCATCTCTCCTCAAACGTTGATGTTTTCGCGGAGAGCTTAATGCAAAAACGGAGTAACTTATTTTTCTCGTTTTTCTCCTTCTACCTTCCTATTTTCTCCGTGATGGTCCCATCCATCAATACTTTATAGGAATATTAATATTAAGGAATTACATATAACAACTACGTACATATACTTATGGTCTTTCTCGTCAGATATGATGTAGATAAGGATCGTGACTAAAGTGAAATTCTAGAAAAAATCCATACTCCATGTAAAAACTCTATTTCGAGTTAATATCGCCTATTCCATATAATTCGCGTCTCTCTTCATTCCTTTTTTCTCCGTATTTATCCCAGGGAAAAACTCCCTTGAGGAAGAGAATAATACATACTATATAAATGCATATGATGTTTTCTGTCGATCTTGTTCCTATTCCGTAGGGGTATCTGCATAACATGAGAGAAAAATAGTTATTTTCCTTCCTCAAGCAAGACCTTCCTTTTTTACTGCGCAAGTAAAAACTCTCTGTATATCCTAGGGAAAGGGAAAAAGTTGGTGATAAAAAGCAAATTCCACTCGCTGGAATACTGCCATTCTCCGTCCACAATCTGGAATGTATTGTAAGCAACCAGGGAACTCGCACATCGCCTCTACGCTCTCACGAAAGTAAAACCAGCTTTACTCACGTAATATGCATTGTGTATTGCTCTGAGAATGTGTGGCTGCTAGTGAAGATATGAGGATTGGGCCTGATAATTTGTACCTGTGTGCTGTTTCCCTGCGTATAACAATTTGCTTTTATACCTTATTGAAATCACACTCGTAAACACAACCTGACTCCACTCCCCTTCTGCACTGCTCTCCACAAGAAGAATCTATGTAACCTGTGTTTTTATAGTATACTGTTGCTGCTGCTGCTGTAGAACCTGTATTTAATCTCGGCTCTTGTCTCTCTGTACTCGTAGTACTTGTCGTAACGAAACGGAATGTTTGCCATCCTAAAAATATGTTAAGATATACAGGTGTACGTACGTAAACTCACTTTTCTGCTCTTATGTATATACACACTCACAGCATGATCGATCCACTAGGATTTTCTCACAGTAATACTGTCATTGTGTACGATAGAAAAGAGTCCCAGCCAGTGTATAGTTTTTTTTTCTCAAGTTGAGCTGTGAGCTCAACTCGTTTCCTAGCTTAACTTGGCTTCTTTTTGGGTTTGTGCACTCCAGACTGCGAATCGATCCATCCTGAGAGTATCTCCTTATGTATGTATGCTGACAGGGTGTTATTATAACTTTTAATGATATACCATATACACACTACCAAAAAAGATATTATGTATATGATCAAGTGCAACTCCCCAAAAACTCCCAGAGTTCTAGTGGTATTTCTCTCTCGTTGCTGGTGTGGTACACCCTCTAAGTATTAGTATGTGTCCAAAGATAAAATGAGGTTTGAGCAGAGTAGGTGGAGGAATTTCCACTAAAAACTAAATTAAAATTATATAATATGCATTACAGCAGTGGGAGTAATAGGTCCATCACCCAGACAAAACACTACATCACCTTACACACCTAGATATCTTATAATACAAAATTTGGACAGATAGAATAGCAGAGTTGACGTTTTACGGAAGGCTAGTTAGCCCTAAAAATATAAACACATAAATTGTAAATTATTATTATGTTTTCATCTTCGAGTCTTTCTAGCCCCCTTTAGATTGTGGCTTTGCCATAATTTTTTTGTTAAAGTTTATTTATTCATTTGTTAGAACCTCAACAAATTAATATATTCTTGAGAGAATAAAAAACTCAAAGATTTTCTTTTCGTGGAAAGATACCTACCTATATACATATTCGTTTCGGAACGAAGTGAAACGTGGGAAACTATTGGAAAAAGTAAACTTTCGTTTTTATGCCTGCAAACCTCCTCCGTCGTGTGTACCCATGTGCCAACAAGATGTAATCTCAGGCTGTGCTGCTGGGAGACACTAATTATCAGCAAATTTCTGCCGATTTTTGAAGGGGAAAGTGGTTTGGAAGAATATACAAGAAGATAGAAGCATCTCCGGAGATACACTTCTTATTCGCCCTGTACTGGTTTTTGTACCCATGTGCCAAGATGTAATCTCAGGCTGTGCTGCTGGGAGACACTAATTATCAGCAAATTTCTGCCGATTTTTGAAGGGGAAAGTGGTTTGGAAGAATATACAAGAAGATAGAAGCATCTCTGGAGATACACTTCTCATTCGCCCTGTACTGGTTTGGTAACGCAACGGTAACGTTGCTGCCGCTATTACAATCTCTCTCAGTTCGAGGGAAAGTTGCTAACAAAAAGTTTAGCTGAATCAGTTTCCCGTTGGTTCGCGTCGTGAAAAGGAAATCGGAAAAGGCTTTAAAATGCCACTGTGTTCAGGTTTGCTTTTCATTTAAAATTATAAAAAAACAATTAAACAAATGCAGTAGCAAGTCCAGTGAAGCTTTCCATTTTTGCAAATGAAATGTTCGCATCAAATTGCAATTGTGTTTGCTCAAACTAAAGATATATAGTATATATTATAACGATATATAAGTATGGACGTAGTTCAGAATCAATCAATATATTAGGTCTATATTTATGCAACCGATGTTTATAGAAATGCCAAAAAAGGGTCGCGTTTTCGCTGCCGTAAATATCATGATGCACCCACTCGGAAACCCATTGCAAAAGTGCGTACCTTTAATTGAAGCATAAGTGCGCTTATGATTGTAATTTCAGATGTGGAATCAGTGCTCGGTCTTCTGGACCAGATGCAAAGCAAGATGAAGGTAGATACTAGTGATCCCCGGTTACTCACTCAGGTTAATGATGAGATTAACACGCTATTGTCCGTATTGTCGAATCCGATGTTTCAGAAAATTTGCAAAATCAAGGTACGTTGCTGCTAATATGTTTGTTGTCAGTAGTTCAAATTTGTTAAAGGGGAACATTTAAATTTGGAAGTTTCAATTCAATTTTAAAGGATTCCGTGAATGAACTCGGAGATCAGATGATACGGCACCCATCCATTACTACAAACGACTTTGACATAGGCCCTGAGGGAAATCTTGTGATGAAGATTTCCCCACCGGCGGAGCGATACAAGGCCGCGTTTGATACGACACTTCCTTTTGAGTCGGAGAAAAAGCCGGGGAAAGCAGCTCCACCAGTAAACCGAGGATCTAGCTCTTCTCCCAATTCTAAAGTAAGTGGCCATGTATTCCTTATATTGGCCTCAGTCTCATTTTTCAACAATGATATTAAATAACATTAGTTTATTCCCACCCACGCAGCAGTTCAATGGAGAAACGGTAATGCCAATAACGACCCCTACGTACGAAGAAGAATTTGAACGAGTTCTAACACAACAAGCTCAAGGCAGAGATATCCATAAAATTCGGGTATGTATATATTAGTGTGTAGGACTGTAAAATTGTACTCTGAATTTGGCACGGGGTGTATCCGAGCAAGTTTAATAGCAAATCTGATCTGATTATGTTGTTTCCAGTTGTTCAAACCCGAAGGAGGCTCTCTCGGTTTTAGCGTTGTCGGACTGAAATCCCAAGAGAAAGGCGAGTTGGGCATTTTCGTTCAAGAGCTCCAACCAAATGGAATCGCAGCGAGGTAAATCCTCGATCCCTCAGATATTTATTCTCTCGAATGACGATTGACACTTGCTCATTTAGAGTGACAAGTTGCTTTCCTGTCCTGTCTCATCACATAATGTGACGATGACATAAAATGACTTTCTCTGTGGCTGGTGGAGGTTCCTGTGTAATTAAGTCTCTACTCATTTTTTCCAATATACACTTTCTTCTTCATACTATTTCTATATACACATATAAACTAATCCTATTGTATTTCATATATAACCGAATTCTCTCGGGTGTAAAGCACTCTCTGTATTGGGCCATGTAGTGCGCAATACAATACGCTATAAGCTTGCTTGAAGGTACGTATTGAATTAAAGAGCAAACACAAGAGCACATTCTGCAAGAGATTTCTCAAAAAGACTGTCCTCAATCTGTGCATATGCAAAAGTAATATCTGACTGTCAGTATATCTGTCTATCTCATGTAGTGTGCATTTAAATGCGGGGAAAGCTTTTCTGTAAACTACGCAAAGCATAAACATTTTTGGTATCTAGCGGTGGCGGTATTTGCGCGGTGTTGAAGAGTTACTTCTCTGAATTCAATAATGTTTTGTGTCTGTTACAATTGTCAGAGATGGGCGGTTACAAGAAGGTGATCAAATCTTGGCAATTGATGGACAACCGCTGGACTCAGCAATTACCCATCAGCAAGCGATCGGGATTTTGCAGCAATCGCGCGGTGAGGTTGAGATTGTAATCGCGAGAGCTCCAGACTCTGCCCAGCTAACCCCAACTGGGGATCATATTGGACCTGGGGTTCAACAAACACCCTTTGCTGGTGGTGGGGATCGTCCCACCTCCGCTTCCAGCAATACTGACTCCAAACTCTCCGAAATGGTGGTACGCATAATACAACGTTACATATGTTTAAAGAAGGCTTATGAAGGGATTTGCGAATTGTTTACACAGGATGGGTTTGTCATACATTCTTATAGTTGAACACAGAGTGGGCACAGGTGGAGGTAATCGAGCTGATAAACGATGGTACTGGTCTTGGTTTTGGGATAATCGGCGGGAGAAGCACTGGAGTTGTGGTCAAAACAATCCTCCCCGGAGGAGTCGCTGATCGAGATGGGAGGCTCCAAAGTGGGGACCATATTCTCCAAATTGGTGACGTCAATCTCCTCGGAATGGGTTCAGAACAAGTTGCCGCAGTGTTGCGGCAATGTGGCAGCTGCGTTCGATTAGTAGTAGCCCGTCCTATTGAGCCCACATCTCCAGACGCTTTGTCCAGCCACGCACCTATCGTTCCTACGAGAATCCTTGGTGACCCGGATGAGCTAGAGCGACACCTGATCCAGTCAAATGGCTACAGCAATCACTTTGGCGAGGGGGAAATGTCCATGGACTCTATGGGCAGTGGGATGGGGCTCTCGCCTGAACAGTTGGGGGACGACGAGAGTCCTACCGCAGCTGTCACTGCACCTTTCGACACCCTTCCAGAAGTGGAAATTGTTGATGTTGAGCTTCACAAGGATTCCCACGGACTTGGAATCACGATCGCAGGCTACGTCTGTGAGAAGGAGGAACTGTCGGGGATTTTCGTGAAGAGCATTAGTGAAGGGAGTGCAGCGGATCTGTCCAAGAGGATCCAAATCAATGATAGAATTGTTGAGGTACAGTACATTTCCATTTCTCCAATACATTCCATTTGATTTGCTTTCGTTAGAATCCTAGTTAGTAAAATTTCTTCATTTAAACCCCAGGTGGATGGGCAATCCCTCCAAGGATTCACAAATCACGAGGCTGTCGAAGTTCTTCGGAAAACTGGACCTGTTGTTATGCTCAAATTGGAGAGGTACCATCACGGATCAAAATTCCTAGGTGGATGGGCAATCCCTCCAAGGATTCACAAATCACGAGGCTGTCGAAGTTCTTCGGAAAACTGGACCTGTTGTTATGCTCAAATTGGAGAGGTACCATCACGGATCAAAATACGACCAGGTAATATAATTCCCCATTTCTTTACTCCCCCTCTTCTCCAGTTATTCATCCTCTCTACCAATATTTCATTAAAACATTTTATATATAATTACTCTCACTTTTACTTCAAACTAAATCCCTCTTAAAATTTTGCACCGCTACTACTACTTCTTGTATGCGCGTATGACAGTCAGTAAAAATTACACCGGCGCTCGCTATTGATAAATTGTAGACCATAAACATCATCATTATTATTATTATTACAGCAACTTAACTTGGCGTTTTAAGGTTTTACTGGCAGACACATTTTTTCTCTCAGTATAGATTACTCAATATCTCTCACATAATTTATCTATGTCATTTATCAATCACCACCGCCGCGAGTTATTGTGTAGTGTAATGTACTTATATTTGGAGTGAAAAGGGGACACGCACGATGTATTACAATGCGTGCCAGAGTGAGTGCTCTCTACATACTACAAAACGGTGAAAGCATCTTGGGGAAAAGCAATTCCGATTCCATTTTACTTCACATTATTATTATTATATAACATAACATAGGTATATACCTAGATCAAGCGAGATCGTGACTGTGATCAAGTGATCACTCTCTCTCAGAAAAGAAATTCGGGGCATTATCGGTTTTTCTCTTGGTTCTTGTGATTTTAGTTGCAATCGGCCATCAGTCATTCGGAGCACAAGCCACCGACACCTTCATCCGTGTCTGCACTCTCTTTGCCACAAGTTCCTGTCGACTCTGTACGTTGTATATTCATACTCATATAATAGCCATTCGATTCTCGTCGTTTTTTATTAGTCTTTTTTTTCCGTTTCTTCCTTTTTCGTCGCAGTTTACCGTTTTTTTATGTTCTCATAGACCCACAGTCTCAATATATTATTTATTATATAGCAATTTTTAGTTGCCGAATAGGATAAGTGCAAGAATAAGCGATACATATATTATAGAACATACTCTATTTTTCCGTTGTAATTTTGCTTCCGTTTATTGTGTCGCGTCATATATGATGACAATTAAAGAGAGCATGAATACGAAAAGTGCGATATGGACTATGGAGTGTGTATGAATGGGTGTGTGTATGTGTTGTGGGAACATATCTGGTACGTATAGCTCACCAACACATAGTTTTCGTGATGATATATAGAAAGTATATAAATATTAATTATGGCTTGTACGTGATGTGATGATGCT
This sequence comes from Dicranocentrus wangi, assembly GCA_036850665.1. NCBI lineage: Eukaryota > Metazoa > Arthropoda > Collembola > Entomobryomorpha > Entomobryidae > Dicranocentrus > Dicranocentrus wangi. The sequence continues at coordinate 18,480 of JAANSN010001314.1, read as the reverse complement.
TTTGTCAATGGTGGCATTTGTTCTTCTTTTTTTTGGCAATCAAGGTAAACTTTACAAAACCGCTGGCACCTTTAATGTTGTTGATATTCTTAATTGCTTTAATTTATGCTAGCAGCAATAACGCGTTTTTAAAATATCGTACTGATATCCGTAAACTGTGTTAACTAGTATTTTTTTTGCTATTTTTGTCAAAATTAACTGTTTTGATATGATATAGCTTCGTGTAAGTATATATTTTAACTGTCGGCTAATTTCTCTTTTAAAGGATAATGAAGAGCTGGCAGTTACTCCTGGAATTGGGGAGGAAGATGAGGAGGAAGAAGAGGAGGAGGAGGATGAGGAGTTAGTGGTAGAAACTACTCGAAATGAAGACATGGATTTAGAGGATTTGGAGCTCCTCATTGATACTCGTTATGAGGGAGACATTCTGCCTACGGTCGAGGCTGCTATCATGGCGAAATGGAGTAAAATCATGGGAGCAGAGGTAGAAGTTGTGGTTTCACAACTGAGCAAAGCAAAGGAAGGTGGCGGGCTCGGAATCAGTTTGGAAGGAACGGTTGATGTAGAGGACGGAAGGGAAGTGAGACCACATCATTATATCCGGTCGATTCTAGCGGATGGACCTGTTGGCAGGGCTGGACAATTGCAGAGTGGAGATGAACTCTTGGAGGTGAATGGAAGGAGGTTGTTGGGGTTGAACCATGTTGAGGTTGTTTCCATTCTAAAAGACTTGCCAATGCACGTGAGATTAGTTTGCGCGAGGAGACCTGGGCAGCCACCACCTTCAAGACCGATTGATACTGCTCAAGATCGTCATGCCTTTGCTGCCAGGGTAAGGGTGCGGACGTTAGAAAATTAACTGGAATCAGGTGTCACTGCATATCTTTAAAAACACTGATCTGCTATTTTTTTTCAAATTTTAGAACATCCTTGGTGGTAGCCTGCAAAACCTGTTCCAAGGACAAGACCGCCTGGTCAAGGCAAAATCGGACGGTTCTCTGGCTTCCACGGGTACAACCAATGCCACGGACACGAGTTTCTCTAAGCTAAAGTCAAGGTCTCTAGAGCCTCTGACTGGACTTGCTATGTGGAGCGCGGAACCTCATGTGATCGAGCTGCCAAAGGGCGAACGCGGCCTTGGGTTTTCAATCCTGGACTACCAAGACCCGATGAATCCTAGTGAAACTGTGATCGTTATCAGGAGCCTTGTCCCAGGTGGCGTTGCTCAACAAGACGGGAGACTCATCCCTGGGGATAGGCTCCTCGCGGTAAATGACACTAATCTTGAGAACGCGTCATTAGATCAAGCTGTACAGGCGTTGAAGGGAGCTCCGAGAGGTATTGTGAGGATTGTTGTGGCAAAACCGCTTCCACTTCCGGATACTACTACAATGTCCACCACTCACAGTGTCTATAGTCAAGTTAGTCAGGTAAGTTGTACATCTTGGGTTAAGATAATATTCCTGTAAATGTGAGCTCAGTAAAATACTAATTTGTCCATCCCCACTCCATCAGGATATAACACCACCTCCACTTCCCCTAAGTCCACCGCCCGAAATGGATACAATGAAGAGCAGTCCAGTATCCGAGAAGTCAGTTGTGTCTGCGAAATCCCCTGTTGAGCCACCCATAGATGTCACCGAAGATTCTTCCGTTTCTCCACCTCCTCCACCGTTGTCACAAGTTGCCCCACCTCCACCGGTACCTCCCAATGAGCCGGATATTATAGCTAACCAGAATCAAGTAAATATTATTCGCATTTTTGGCATCCCTTCATCACCGACCGATGATAATGACTGCTAAAAAATCAGCCGTGACTGCTACTAACCCTTTTTATTTCCTCATATTTTCTCTTCTAAATAAGACATCAATTCTTTCAGCTGCTTTACGTCAGACACGGAACAACATTCAAACATTCGCAATTTATTTTTCTTATGCATGTTTTCCTTCATCTCTGAGTTTTCTCGCATTCAGATCGACAGCCGCTGTGTTATTTATTTATTTATATTCTGTTTGCCAACTTTGATTTTTTTCGCTTGCGAATAATAAAGATAATCATTTCCGCAAACCTTTTGTGTTACTCATAATAATGCGCATTGCATGGTTTACATGTGTTTTCTTTTCAATGAATTCACTTTTTGTGGTCTTCTGTGTCAAATGAGTTTTTTTTTGCTTAGTTAAATTCAATTCATTATTGTAACTACCTTTTTAATGCAAAAAAATGAGCGTACGTGAATGCATGTTAACTGATTAATCCACGCGAAACTGCATTATTTTTTCTACTTTATATAGCTTCTCTCTGAATTGGACAATAAGAACGCTGGGATTGAGTTGATTTCTTTTAAATTGATAGTTTTACACTGAGTGGTCTTGTTTTTCCCTTGTTTCTTGCTCCGGTTAAGGTGCCCGGACTGATAGTGCCTGTAGCGACAGAGCGTCTAATCTCCTCAGCCTCTTCCTCTTACTTCGGTCGTTCTCCAACTGGTGCGCTGAGCGGCAACCTGGACGGTGTAGATGGAATATCGACGGCAGCTGGGAATGCCGTTCCTTCGGCACTTCTACCAACCGCGTTGGAACGCACGGTGAAAGTGAAGAAGGAGGAGGAACCCTTAGGGATCAACGTGGAGCTTGTTGATGAGGGTAGGAATGGCGTAATGGTGACATCGTTAGCGATCGGTGGACCGTTCGCTCGGGATGGTAGGATTCATGCTGGAGACTTCTTGGTCGCCATCAACAATGAGTCGCTCCGCAATGTAACCAATGCTCAAGCTAGAGCTATTCTCAGACGGGCACAGCTCTTCTCCAAAGACTTAAGGTTGCTATTTACTTTTGCCCTGCTTGAAGACATATACCTTATAACACGGGTGAAACCGAAGCCTTTTTTCCCAAAGAGTGCAGTGGCTTTTGATATTGCTAGTGGTTTTATAGTGAAAGTTGCAGTGGTAGAGAGACATGATGATATTATGGCATACAGCATTGATGCTTAATCTAATTACGGGTCTGATTCAGACTACGAATCCAGCATAGCAAATAAGCTTGTCCATATTAATAATACATTTGTGAAAGAACATAATAGTATTCGGAATTGCACGTGGCTAGCAAACAACAATACACTATACGCCACCCAATGACCCATCCAATCATCCATTTGCTATACCCTATGTCCATATAATTAAGAAAGAACTCATCAATTCATATCAGCTACCAAAGTGCCAAGCAAATGTGATACAAGCCATCTATTTCACTACGAAATCGAAGATGAGGTTTCGCCTACTGCATATATTAACTAATCGGATGAAAATTTTAAGGCTTCTTTGTAAACTGTATTCCATAGTCATCATATATACGGTACTGAACTGAATTATAATCAAACGGATAGAAACGCAAACGGTCGGCACACAGAATAGAATAAGTGTGGGATTATTTTTATTAATCATGGGTTTCATGATGAGCAAATTATCGTTTTCATTTTGTTAGGTCTATCAAAAATTGTAGGCGATTACTCTTATTACTGAATTCACAAAATACATATGTGTGCTTTTTGCTACAATTAGGATTTTTAGATTATTAATATTAAAGGTTAACTAGCATGTTAAAGTACTTAGTACACTCAGTGGAATTTTCATTTATATTTACAATAGATTTATTAGGCGCATAAAAATTCAAGGTAATTTGCTGATTTCAAATGCTGGGGAACAGTGCAGATTTATTGTTCATACTTTTTTTTAACTTTTGCTTAAAGTGCTTGAGCTAATAGCAGTTGTACGTTATTGCTTGTGTTCGATTCGATAGTGTGTCATATATTCCGGGATCGGACGCAGAAGTGCATCGCCAGTCTCTACTAATCCAGCAAGCGGCGAAGGACCAGAGTGCTCCGGAAGAGACGAATCGGGAGGTGAGCGAGGAGAGCGTCTTACTGGAGAAGAAGACAGAGCAGAGGCAAGCTGAAACAACCTGGGCACAAGTCCAGTTACATTTCAGAACATTTTGGGAGTGGGAGGTCGATTTGTGACATCACTTGTAGCTGTCCCCCTAAAAGGCAGTAGAGTCGCCCTCACACTTCACGAATGTGTCTTTTTCATACGTGTACGTACGTGCTCTTCGATACGTTGAGCGTCTAAAAAGCGTTGTTGCATATTTCCTCCAGGAGACAATCGGGTGGGACAGAGGAGGACTCGACGACGGTGCGAACTCCCGCCGACGGACAAGAAGCCCCTGAAGACGCCAAGAAAGCTCCCACAAATAAACAATTCCCCCCTACAACTACCTCAAGTACAAGAGCCCCAGTTCCATTTGCGAGAACGTCACCCCACGGGCCACCCCCATTAGTTCCAGCCAAACCACATACTACAGAGACAAGCACAGTGTTCATTAATACCAGTGAGATTCCTGTGCCACCTGCGACCCAGCCTACCGTTCAGAAACGGGTCGTTACGCATGTCACAATATTCCCAAGTCCGCCTCCAGATCTGGTGACGCAAGTGGCTAGAGTGACACCTGCTGTGAGTACAACAACCACAGCCACCACTGCTCCAATCACCCAAACGTCAGTGAAACAATCGTCAGCAACCCCTGCCGCCCCACCACCACCACCAGTCCCCGTCCCACAAGTACCCACCCCACAAGAACAACAACCCCCCATTCCTGCACCGCCCCCACCAGTGGACCAGGAGGTGTCTGTGTCGGATGAGCCTTCACTTTCCTCGTCTGAACCATCTGCTCAAGTGTGTAGTGTAGTCAAGAGCGAAGCCAACACCTCGCTCAGTCTCCAACAATCCAGTTCCCTCGAGATGGTTAACAAAGAGCCACTGAGTTCGAGTGAGAAGGAGTCTTCCCATCCATCCACTCCCACCACTGTCAAAGGAGGTAGTAGTGGTGGGGGTGGAGGTGGAAGTAGCGGGGATGAGAGTAGTGCATTACTCCTAGCCAAACATTGGGGACCCGAGAGACTTGTTCAAGTTCACAGAGAGCCTGGCAAGTCCCTCGGGATTTCTATCGTAGGTGGAAAGGTAATTTATGTTTGAGTTCGAAAGAATCAATGAATATATAATCCAAATATATATGTAGTTTCTCTGAGTGAATTCTCACTTCAACTACGATGCTCTGTGGTGGATTAGGTTGATTTGTACAATGCGGGACCTGACTCTGGCTCTGCCATTTCGGGGATTTTCATCAAGAACGTGCTTCTAAATAGTCCTGCAGGAAGAACAGGACAGCTCAAGGTAAGTACTAACTAAGCGGTGGAAATACCACCTACTCGCGACTCGCGACTTGTAAAATAAATTTAGTTGAATTGAATGGCTTTGGAACGTATAAATAAATGTCAATGATTCCAGACCGGAGACCGGATTTTGTCAGTGGATGACGTAGATTTGAGATCTGCTAGTCATGAAAAGGCTGTTGAAGTGATTCGTGCTGCAGGAAATCCAGTTCGGTTTCTCGTGCAGAGTCTCGTTCATTGGGTAGGTTAAAAACATTTCCAACATGTTTATTATATGTATATTACTACATTAATTGCTTGTACTGACTAAACTACAGACAACAAAATGTTACATCAAATTATAAAACGCAAATTGCGAATATCGCATTGTAAAATCATGATCGACAATTAAATACCCACGGATTAACAGCGTAGTCGATGAGCTCATAACTCGCACATTTCACTTGTATCTCCTACAATTCTAACATAAGTCTCTCTTGCTGTGTCTCTTTCATGGTCACTGCTTTCTGTACACTGCTTGCTGCTGGGGTCTCACCGCTGCTCTTCCGGTGTACGGGTGACGCTTTCTATTGACATTCCCTATGCCTTCAGTCGGACGGGATGGGGGTGAGCATTGGCAGCCACGAAGACTCAGAGCCCTCTGAGCGCTCAGAGGGAACAGAGACGAAGACGCAAAGCCAAAGCTACTCCCAAACAGTCCACTCGCAGTCCTGCAGTTCAGCCACTACAAACACAGACACGTGCACTGGCACTTGCACCACCACGTCTACCACCGGCAGTCGCACTGAGACAAACGGTCAAGGGCGAAGCGAAGACGGGAGTATCAGCGAGACCACATCGGATACACCAAGCATTAGTCATACCACAATCGCCAAGGGAGAAACACCCGAAGGAATTGTGGAAGATGATGAGGACGACGAAGACGGCGAGGAGGAGGTGGAGAACGCTTTTCTCCGAGCGGGCAGTCCTGACGAAGGTCTCGGCCGAGTGGCCCCATCCCCAGTGACTCCAGCACGGAGTCCCAGCCCCGAAGTCATTCAGGTGCCTGTCCGTTCTTCTTCTTCTAACTCGATTACGCTCCTTTACCAAGCTCGCACGCGATCAAGGCCTGACGATTTCATGACTATGGAGCTTTTCCTTTGATAATACATGACCCCAAAGAGTACTCAAATCAATGAAAATATTGATACGAATCAGACGAAACTTCACGTACAATGAAATACATAGAATGACCTCTGACATGATGATGATGATGATGATGACAAAGTGAGTCAAGTCTCTCAGTCAGTCCAGAGTCGTCCTAGAAAGTTGACAAAATGCCATGAATGATGCACCGGACAGCTATATACCACGGGTAGTAAGAAAGGTGCCGGTTGCGAGGTTAGTGGACTTGAACAAAACTTTTCATCCACTTTTCATCTCTATGTACATCCTATTGTACTTCTATTTACTGTAAACTAACCGTTTTTATATTGAAAATTCTGTATAATGTGCCACCTAACAACTAACGGCATGATGATGATGATATAATAATTTCCTACTAATGGAAGACTTTCATTACATAACCCGAAAGATCCGTAGAGTTAGTCCGTTTCATTCAATATATTATGCCTACCTCACTTTGTAGCCTGTAGTCATGAATTCCGTGGCCATATAAGACTTGAGTATATTATTTCCCATGAATCATTCTCTCTAACCCACCCCATTGTTTTTCTCTCACAGTTTTCTTTGTAGCTTCGATCGATATATATTATGCTTTATGACTTTTTGATCATTCCACACGCTTGGACTGCATGACTTACAAAAAACGTAAACGTAAAACGTGAATATTTTAACGCAATTGCAAAATGCATGCACGAAATCACAAAATGTTACTTAATCACCATCTAAAAAGTCTAATTTTGAGCACTGTTTCGCATACATTTACAACTATATATTACGATAGGAGAAAAGCGATCCTTTTAGAGAGTTGCCAGTTATTACACAATTAAAAAAAATAATAATTATTACAAGTAGAAAATATAATATATATATGGGTTCACTGAAATGTGTATGATGATGACTTGATTAACAACCAAAAAAATGTGTGCATGCATGACAGTTGCCAGTTGCATATTTGAAGTGTGTTGCCATTTGCCAGAAGTAGGATCAAAGGACAAAAATATGTCTCGACTGATGACGTCTTTTGAAATTTGTTGTTCAGTTGGATTTGAGGATTATAATAATGACGTGGCTGTGTGATCTGGTGTGGGGAGTTGACACAACGAGAAAAGGAATCCATTTATATTGTAGTCATCAGTCCTTATATCCTTTTGTGCAAGCTATACTCTTGCAGTCTCTTATTTCAATTTTTTTTTTTTTTACTTTCCACTTTTAAGGTATTGACGTATCGTTATTTTTTGAAAGCTGTATTCAAATGCACTTGTCCTGGTGTGCTTTTTTTTGAGAAACTTGTAATCGAGCTATACACTCACGAAACATTAGAGATTTTTAGCTGTTTTTTGTCCATTGTCCATATATTTACTATAGGGTGAACATTTTGTTTTGTGTTTGCTCGTGGCAGATATTATGATATCGTAAATCGTAACGTAAATATATCTTTTAGTAGGTACAAAAATGAACTATTGAGGTTTGGGAATGACATTTGCAAAAGTTCTGCTTTTAGAATTTTCAATTATTGTGTTATGATAACATATATGAATGAATGATTTTGTTTCAATGCATTCTCAGTTTTCTTTGGTTTTTTTTTAAAGAACTTGGTTTATTTTCATTTGGAGGTCTGAAAAACACAAAAAATCCCATGATTAACACAGAATGACCTCTACTTTGGTTACATATTTTAATAGATTTTCAGTTTGCATTTTGCAATGAACAAACTTTTTTCTGCTGCTATACTTTATAACTTTTATATATTGAGCTAGTTTAAATTAGCTGGGGCTGGTGGGGGTGTAAGGTCAGCTAGCATTAGATAAATACGGAAGATGACAAAACAAAAACTTACAAGCAAAAAAAAGCAAAAAAAAAATATTGTTGTCTTTTCTCTATTTTTTGTAGTAGTGAGAGAGAGAGAGAGAGAGAGGAGAGGAAGGATATATGGATTTGGAAATTGGGAATGAAAACTTGATGATTGTAAGAGATGAGAAAAATGATAGATCACTACTACAGCTCTATCTCGGTCGGTGTCACTCCCTACTACCTACCCACCACCCACTGCCAATATCTCACTGAACACCAATTGTCAGCACAAATATTCTCTCTTATCGTCCCCAATCTCAACATCGACCGGACATTAAAACTACTGATGGTCTTGGGCACGCTAAAATATGCTACCCGCACACTGTCAAGCAAGCGCAACAGAACTAAGAACATCTTCGAGCGAATCACATCAAATAATAGATATACTATATCCCATGTGTATCGCGTTCCCAACAGTTTTTAAATAGCCGATTTACTACGAAGAAAACTGAAATGATGTTATTGAACTACAGCACACTAGTTATCCAGTAATTTAAGGGACTAACATCTTTTTTAAACAAGAAATATAATATTCCCTGAGGTGTGGTCATAGCCGGATCGCACTTGCCCTAAAATGATATGTTGTCACTTTTATGACTTTCAGTAATTAATCAACAATTAATTAACCACTGTTATCTCTAGGATAGTTTAATCAATGAAAAGCGTTCGTTCCCACCGCATTAGGTGGCTTATAGTGACATCACATATATTACATTTGCTAATCTAATAACTAATTAACATTTAAAATAGTTATTTTAAGTGTCAGCAAGTTTAATCGCTGCATTTTGACACAGGGGCAGCTAAATACCAAATTTGAAGTAGTTGAAATTATAGCATTTTAGTATACATATAACTTCGAAGTAATTCAGATTTGAAGACAAAAACACTTACTATATCCAGGTTCAGGAGAGATTATTGTTAACTAACCATCAAGTTTATCTGCAGTGACTTCCTTATAAAAACGCTTTTATCCTTTTAGCAGTATCAGGTAATATACGAAAAACTTGTTCAGAAATCAGAGGAAAAATTACTTACGTATTATACAAAATATTTTATTCTTAAAACAGTCTCTATCGTTCTGTAAAGTTTTAAATAAGGTACAGTGAACCCAGTCTATCCATAATGAATTTTAGCTTTAATTACATTAAATTTTCGGTGCAAATAGGTTTTTCTGCAAATATATATTTCTGAAATATGCATTCTTGCACAACCAAAAGAAGCCAAAGTAAAAGTATGTGTACTTATTAAGTCAGAAAACATGGTGAAAGTGAGAACAAGGGGAGATTTCGAGGGGTGCGGAGAAAGCTAGTGTTGATTTGTATGTACATGTATATTAGTGCAATATGTAATGTGATAGGAGCAAGTAATTGCACTTGCCTAAACTAAACATACTTTAACCTGTACTTTTAACTAGTGTGTATCCTCTAAAAATCACACTCACTGGAAGTTATACTAAACTACCATGTATATGTATATCGTGTAATTAACAGCAAATAAACTGCACACTCTTTTCGAACAGAAAAGTTATCTCGAATAATTACATTTGAAATAAAAATGCAAAAACAATGATAGCCGAGGTTTTATCCTCCAAATGACACGATAGAGTAAGTAGCACCAAATATGATATGCGTTTAGGATGTATATAGACTTTTTCAGCTGGAATGAAGCCACTGTTGAATGCTTACACGAGCTCTGCTTTTGATGATCGTTTATTCGATATAGTGTGTATATACTGCGTTTTACACTGCCAGCAATAACTGCACATTTTTTTTTTCAAAAAAAATATAATATACTATTATGCATCTTTTGATAATATTCCACTTTGGTCATTTAATCCAACGCAGCAGGATAGTACATATGGCAATGAATGACTCACTTTTCACGAAAAGACTGACCTCGGACATATTTGACTGGACTGAAAGTGACTGACAGTTCCAATGACTTTTTACATTCGTCTTACTTGAAACCTGTGACGTATAAGGTTTAGGATGATGGAACACCCAAGGAGTTTGAAAGTGCTATTGATTTTCCAACGTTGAAATATTTAGTGTATTTTGGAAAATTTTCATTTTAAAGGCTGGCCTACCTGATGAGGAAAAGCAAGAGCTGCAAGCAAAGATGGAAGCTGCGGGTAAATCGGTAGCTAAATCGGTGGAAGAGGAATCTCCACATTCATCAGAGGAAGATGATGAACTTGCCGATGAAAGACAGCTGCAAGGGAAAATTCGAACGAAGGCTGGTATTGAGGTAGATAGCATACACTAATTCGTTTAGAATAAAGTCCTACCTAATATGGCGTTTTGGCGTTAGCTGGTAGGCACACGAATTTATATTTGCTTGCATGCTGACTTCCTCAACATTTGTTTTTAAACATGTATAGATTGACAGAGCGAGTGCAGGTAATGTAAGACGGTCTAAAGATTACGATCCTGCAAAAGACGAGGAGACTGAAGACGAATTCGGGTATACGTTAAGTAAGTATAGGCATACGAGAAGAAGTGTATTAGAAGCAAGAAACAAAGAAAATCAATTCCAAAAATACGGATGTATTTGCAATTCGCTTAACAGAAAAGATTCAGAAACGGTGGGGAGAAGTGGCACGTAGTCAAGGAAGGGATGGGCAGGCAGCTAAACTGGTAGTAGCAGACTTGGAACGTGGATCTCAAGGACTCGGAATAAGCTTGGCAGGTCACCGAGACCGAATGAAAATGGCAACGTACGTTTGCGGAATTAATCCAGCCGGAATTGCTCACAGAACTAAAGCACTCGATGTTGGCGATGAAATTTTGGAAGTGAACGGCCTCGTTGTTCATGGCAGATGCCACCTAAACGCATCTGCCATTATCAAATCGTTACCCCATAGTCATGTCAAAATCGTAGCTTTAAGGTTGGTTCCTCCTATAATTATAAGCATTTCTAAACCACCATAATTTATATAACATATGTGGCAAGTTGAGTGAGCTTATATCGGGGTAATGATAGGAAGCCAGCTGGTTTGGACGAATTATCTGTGAAGCCGATTGTACAATTCCCGGTGTCCCTGGAAAGCGAGGTAAGCTTCAGGATGCTACTCTGCTTATAAGTGCTAATACGTATAGTAAGTATGATGAAACCGAATGATTCTAAAATTAATTCTTGCTTCGCAGAGTCCAGAGGAGAAGTATGCCAACTACAGAGGATTGAGAGTTGTTAACCTAAAGAAAGTAAGGACTTTTTATTCCAGTTTCAGACTCATAAATAATGACTGGAAGGCAGGTTAAAGCAGCAAATATGATGTAAATTATAGGGGCCAATGGGACTTGGAATTATGATAATGGAAGGCCGTCACGCAGAGCTGGGCCAAGGCATTTTTATTTCAGACATCCAAGAAGGGAGTGTAGCAGAGCAAGCTGGCCTTTTTGTTGGAGACATGATCCTGGCTGTAAACGGCGAGGATATGGTTGGGGCAGACTATGATCACGTACGAGCGACTTTAAGAAGCATCTAAACATAAATGCTATATTTCATTTCGAGATTTTATTAAAATTTAATGCTAAAGTCCATTTGGATGTTCCCATCAGGCTGCCAATACACTTAAGAAAACAGAAGGCAACGTAAGCATAGTCGTTTGTAATGCGTCCAAAGGGGACGATCCAAAAGGAAAGATATCTGCCAGCTCTTCTGCAATTGATCTCACCAGAAGCAAAGAAGGCTCGCCGTCTCCGCAACTTCTAGAGCCAGCTCCAAAAGAGCAATTATTGGAGAAACCGAGTACGTAGTTGTATATTATGTATCTAGTCTAATTCGAACGAAATATTTAATTTTTATGCTTCTATATACTCTTAATCGATCTATCTTTTCTTCATTGCTCGTCAATTACAAACTGCATGGCATTGGTGATAATTGCTTTCGCTTTAAATCTTTTTTCTTACTTTATGACTTGGGAATGACTTTTGCTTACAACAAATGAGTAAGTGCTTAACTCTTCGCATGGCGATTCTGATTTTTTTCTATTTTATGTTTAACATTCTTCTGATTTATGATTTCTCTATTACGGAAATTCCATAATCACTAATACTTTCATTATCTTTCCTCACAGAACTTCCTCCTAAACCATTAAAAATCCCATCCCCATCGAAATTAATCTCGTCCGTTATCTCGTCCCGTGTCAAATCTTCATCATCGTCGATCACCCCCGCGATTTCTCCAACGTCCGCTCCTCCACATCCACCCGAACCTGTAACCACAACTTCCACCATTTCACCTACGGGTCCTGTCCCTGCTGTCGTTGTCAAACCGGCGACCCCTTCCCCGAAATTGACATCGTCTGCGCCACACGCACAAACTAATGTCGCATCGGCGGCTGCAACAAAATTAACGCTGTCAATGAAACCTCGTGCATCATCTACTGGATCAGCAACCGATGAGCCTCCTTCCGACCCGGCCACTTGTGAGATTAAACCTGGCAGGGAGACCACGATTGAGATCAACAAAGACAAAATGGGACTTGGACTTAGCATTGTGGGAGGAAGTGATACTCTGCTTGTGCGTACAAATATTCCTCAGTGGAGTCTCATATAGCTAATTTAACCCCATATTTCCAAATTACTGGAACAGTATGATTTCACATTTGTTTGAAAATATATGCTTTAGGGTTCAATTATAATTCACGAAGTTTACGTGGACGGCGCAGCAGCGAAAGACAGCCGCCTCCGACCCGGAGACCAATTACTTTCCGTGAATAATGAAGATTTCCAAAACATTACGCATACAAAAGCCTTAGCTGCCTTACGACAAACCCCGAGTAAAGTCAAGATGGTGGTGTATCGTGACGAAGCAATCATAAAGGAGGATGACATGTACGACATCCAGGACGTCGAACTGGTTAAGAAATCTGGCAAAGGACTCGGTCTTTCGATTGTTGGAAGGAAAAATGGTACCGGGGTTTTCATCTCTGACGTCGTTCAAGGTGGGATTGCTGAGCTTCATGGTGGTTTAATGAAAGGGGACATGATCATCTCTGTGAATGGACACGACTTGAAAACCGCTAGCCAGGCTAGTAAAACATTACATAAATGGTAATCGTTAATTACAGCCGTGTTGAAGGTGTATGTTATGTATTTGCTTCGGTTTTGTAAAATAGGAAGAAGCAGCTGCTGTATTAAAGACAGTGATTGGACCAATCAGGATGAGAATAGCAAGGTTGAAAGCTGCATCAAGTCGAAAATCCACCGCATCCACTCCAGTCACAGTACCTGCTACACCTACCTCTGATAACAAGTAACTAATCATTTTGTACTTGTAAAGTTTTAATTTAATTAAGATGTTCAATGGAATGGCGTTTGGGATATATGATGTTGGTGATATTATGTAATCCACTCTTACAAATAATGCTTTGCTTTCTCCCTTTGAAATGCTTTCACTTTCAAAAGATGATGGTAGTTTGGTAAGTGGTTCTTGCGACCGGGTTTGTTCGCTTTAAAAAAAATTAAATTGAGCGAAAGCATGAAACTTCCAATTAGTAATTAAACTGCAAACGTTTTAAAAATTTTCAGCGTGGATATAGATCTTGAGGAGAGCGTAGCTGACGACATAAATTATGTTGATACAAGTAGCATAAATATCCCCACACGTCTTACCGGTAGTCCGTCACAAGTTAAGCACATAGTTCTAGAGCGTGGTCCTGAAGGCTTGGGATTTTCGATTGTCGGAGGACACGGTAATCTACTTTAATCTTTCAAATCTGCCTTAGTTAAAACTTTTTGCTAGATATATACATTTATAATATGCACTGCTAATTGTATGTATATATTGCAGGCTCTCCTCATGGAAATCTACCGATCTACGTTAAAACAGTTTTTGAGAAGGGTGCTGCAGTTACCAGTGGTCTCAAAAGAGGTGACCAGATTCTTGCCGTAAATACCATTCCATGTGAGGGCCTAACACACCAAGAAGCCGTAACCCTATTGAAGAATGTCAAGGGATCTGTTAACTTAACCATTTTGTCCTAACCTCTTATCAAACCAATGCATTTTGCATAGATCAGATAAATAGACATATATACATGATTTATTCTCAATTATATAATAAAATGTCAAGTACATTATACGCGTATGTGATGAAATTTTTGAGAAATAAAACTTGCACGAGTAAAGTATCAAATCGCAACGTGGCGCATTTTTCATTACACTCATCGCCACCAACAAATCAGGTAAAGTTAAAGATTATTTACCACAGGGATTTATTTAAGGGTAAAGTATTTACTAAAATTAATTAAACGAATTCTTACACGTTAATCGGAATCGCTATTATCCGAAACTGGATAAATTGCAAAAAGGTCTTGAAGCAGATTACCGACTCTGGGAGTCTTAGACATTACTCGTTGCCAGAACCTGCTTTTGATGACCGACCTGAGCTCGTCCTCGATTCGCAGTAACTGCAATAACATGATAATAGGCAATCTTAATAAGTAGGGAATCAACTCAATTGTTAGATTTGGAATAGCTTCCATATTTGAGCTTGTGCTTACGTCTGGATTCTGATACTTATCAGACAATCTAGAAGCTATTTTTCTTTTAATTTCTCGATTTCTTATCCCATCCCTATGGAGGTCATCGACTTGCTGGGTTAGAGAAGTGTAGGCGTAGGTGCTTGCTACATCATCCTACAATATTAAATGTAATTGTAACAACTCTTAGTTAGTAACTCATTGGCGCGTTTCTGCTTTTAGTAAAGGTACTTACATAGCTAAGCCTTCGATGACCACTGGCATACCCCTGCCTACGTGGATTATCAACAACCTCCAGTTTAGGTTGCAGGTTTGAGCTGGACACCACCGCCATTTCCTCACGTTCCTGGAGTTGCAGATGACCTGGTAGAAGAGCGCCTGGGGCCGAAGGGTTCATTGAACCACGTTGTCGCCTTGATGCAGTAGCAGCAAGACGGCCTGCAGCGATCGGGGTATGACTGCGACCTCCTATCACCAGCCGAACAGCGTAACAGTTCTTGACATTTTTGTAAGTAGACATTAGCACGCCCACCTATTATAATACATGAATATTAATGGCATAGACGCAAATAAAAGCCTTTTTCAACCAAAAGGCAAACCTTTTAAACCTTACTTTATCCCCCAAATTGCCGCAACGTCCGTTCACCCTAACGAATACACCCCCCGTGTTCACCTGTCGAGGAAAAACAGTAGGTATGTATTACAATAAAATAAACATCATTGTTAAACCCCCAATAAGTCCAGTGTAATCAGGGCCAACTATCCTGGATGGCCCGTCATACTTTGGTCATATTTTTATTCACGCGTCGTAAATCACAAATAGGGTCTTCGCTAATTTTTCTTACCTTTAACTTGCACGACTGGGTAAGGAATTGCATCCAAGTCATGTCTGACGAGGAGCATTCCGCCGTCACTGGTCTCGGAAACAGGGACTTGCATCCTGTGACTTTTAACACGTAAGATGATGGCGATGGTGACATGATTCGATTCACTAAACCTCAATCAAAGAACTAACCACGCAAACTCGACAAGTTCAACCAAAGAAAAATCTTCAAATAATCAGTTGATTAATTTTTTTATTATTATTAAAATCGTCAACGTCCTCCCTTCCGCTTCCTCCAATCTTTGCAACTGTGACGAACGAACGTTGTATGAGCAATGCGTCCCAAAACGAAAACCACGGCCAGAAAATAGTGGGACTTGAAATCAAGAGGGACCTGCTGGTATATAAACAGACTGTCTACTGTCTGACTCCTCCACTTCCCGGTTGTCGTTCCAAAACTGCATGCATGCCGGTGGTGTGGTGCCATGCTGGCTTGTTTGTCTTTGTTCCGTCTCCGTCGCGTCGTTCACTGACAATGAGGGGATCCTTGCAGGTGGCGGAGTTAGGACTTGAAATATAATTTAATTTAATCAATTATTATGCATAAAATCAATGAATATGAGGACAAAAACTGCTAAACGCCATGTACACTATTTTTGAAGCCACCTCCACTGACCACTGGTTTCGCACACGAAGTGCAAATTCTTTTTTGTAATTTTTGGAGATAGCCATATTGTAGACCATATGTCGGCGGTTAAAACATTACATTGCACAAAGTTCGTATCTCACACCCTGTGAGAGCTGGAGAGATTCGAAATGTCCAAAAGCACAGTACCTTCTATATAAATCGTTACATTTTGAACCGCTCCAGCCCTTACAGAGGGTCTCATTGGTTTGATATTTTTGTTTTGTCGACATGTGGTGTAGTAAATACGAAACTAAAACTATAAGCCCATAATGAATCATTTTTTCTCCCTTCTCTCTTTGGAAAGGACAATAATTTGCAATTTAAAGCCAAACCTGGCTACCTTACTTCCATCAACACAATATAACTACCTATATGAAAAACGATGAATGAAACTTGGCCATATTTAATGCTATTTTCCATATAACATATCCATTGAGCCTACCTCAAACAAAGTTATCAGGATTATAGGAGAAACTGCAAAAAACTTTTCAACTTTTTAACTGATGATGTTGTATAGCAATCCTGGGTTAATTAGCTCGCTGCGTACTATAAGCGAGCTTAATTAGCTATCGATCGTATGCTTTGGTTTTTTCATTTGACACTTAATTTACTTTTTAAAATGCTTTTAAGGAAGTTAGTTAGAAGTCGAAGGAAAGTCAATTTACTTTTGAAATATGCAGCGAACCCCCTCCAATCTGCCGTTTAGTGGAAATGAAATATTCCAATTTTGATGAGCAGCAGCGCCCCGTTGAAATGTTGAAAATAATTGTTGGCATATACAATACATGTATTACGCAACGCTTCGCAAATCATACATGTGCGTGGTATGCTACTTTACCTTGTTTAAGATTTTACACATTCGTTTTCTCACCAAAATAGGGACCAAAGCGAGTAAATAATGGGCATTTAGTCCTGGGGAAAATCATAATGTCCTACAATATATGTAGTAGTGACAGTGCCAAAAACAAAATTAAGTTGTTCTTGGATTATTGCCACCTGCCATCCACTAACCTTCCAATAAACGTAGGATTAGATTAGTTACAACAAGGTAGGTTTAAAACCCCCTCGGATGGATCACTACCGTAAGCTATGACCTCTGACCTAGGTCAGAGGTCAGGCAACCCAATTTTCATCGAAGTTCATTGCTACAGAGTATTGTAATGCTGGATCCAAGTTTGAGTTTCAGCTTATTACATTATGATTGATATAGTGTATTCGCATTCGCCAAGATCTAACGGCTAAAATGTTTAAGGGGTTTTAAAAGGTTTTTAAACAAGAAATAAGAAACTATGCCCAGTTGCACTCTATAATAGACTATTGCTTTGGGCATTTGGGGAGACCAATCTGTTTCACAATTAGACAGCACATGGTGGATGTGGATGTATGAATTTGAACCTGATGCTATGGTTGGTTACAAGAGAGGTTGGCTACAAGAGAAAAATAAATCAACCAAGGGGATTCTAAGTATACGAGGAAAATATGGATTTTTATTAGTCAAGGAACGTTGTGACTTCATTATGCTTAAGTTAAGTATTATATACCTTATACACCGTGTATGTCCAATATACAAAAAGCAATTACCTTAATATTTATGAAAGTCTCTGATTAGACAATCGTCGGGGAAAATTCCTTTCGTCATGAGATAAATTTAACTCTCAGACACAAAAAATCACTTATAGGAAGACAATTGTACGGAATAGTCTCTACATAAAGATATGGATATATAGAAACTATATTGGTCATTGGTTAGTCCTTTTTGTGATGATGAGTAAAAAGTATTACGTTTTCACCATGTAGATAGATAGTACATCCACTTGATGGTAAATCTGTACCATAAATGGCATAAAGTGAAACTTCACACACTGCTTCTTGACCTCCCTAGCTCCGACGAGTTCATTGATGAGCAACCTAAAGTGGGTCAAAGGTCAGCATAAAAAATTTTACAGAATATTTCGGCAATAGATTGCATTTTTTGCACTCTGACCTCGGTAATGAGTACACATGCAGGTGCTCAAGAGAGGAATTGAATAAGTCGATCTATGCAAAATGTCGAAAGCCAACTCAGCAATAGAGCATACTCTCGAGAACAATTTGTATTTATTGCTCTCTGACCACGGGAATGACTATATATGTGAGCTCAACAGAGGATAGTGATGGCTAGACCTACACCATAGGTCGGTCAACTCAGCAATACTGCATATCTCAGCATTTATTTTGTTTATGCAACTTACCACAGGTTTTTTATT
>JAANSN010001313.1:0-35289 GCA_036850665.1 Dicranocentrus wangi | reverse complement strand
AAATAAATTTTAGAATGTCAGTACTGCTTTCCTTGTCGTCGTTGTTGATTGTTATTGCACTTTCATCACTGGAATCGACTAAATTTTCAGGAACGTCTACACGGCTCGTGTTATCATGTCTGACACACTTGGCTCTGGAGATGATTTTATTATTAGAGACACTTGCAGTACTTTTCCTACTAACAGCCTTGTATTTTGATAATAATGCTGAAACTGCTGATTTTCGTCTCCTCCTTAAAGTTCTTTCGCATAAACTGATGGCTGGCTTATTTGCAACTCTACCCATACCTGAAGTATATGAATATTATTCGAAACTAATTTTTTTAAGATTATAACTATAATAAATGCAGAGCCCGACTGAACCACAAACAAAACACAGCTGGCAGTTCCGAAAGTGTAATATGGACATAAGACTAGATACTACATGGTCCCGTGATTCAAGACATTTTTAAAAGATTCGATATCTCTTCGAATCTCGCCGAGGTAGACGTTTCTAAAACTAATCGATTTCTGCTCTAGAAATCGCATAATGAATTGGAATCGATATCTTTGCTATATCATCTATCTGCACTACATTTACGCGATGTAGCGTACAAAGCCAAAGCATTAGATGCATTCTAGCAGTAAAATCGAAATCCTAGATGCGATATCGCTTTTCGAGGATCTTCGAGTTTGCCAATGGGGTCAGAATTCAAAATTTTGTCGTTTTGACATGGTATTGAATTTGGTTGACCTTTGACCTATGACCCATTTAGCTTAAACTCAACAGATTTCTTTCTTAGTAACCAGTGAACGTATATGTCAAGTTTGGCGTCAATCGAATGAACCATACTGGCGTTATAGAGCGGATAAAAAGATATCCAGATACACGGGACAGACATTTTACCCACCCCAAGATTTTTTCGTCCTGTTTCTATAATGAGTGGACTCATTCTCCCACTAGTTTAAGAGTTTAAGCGAGTTTAAAAGTTTAAAGAATAAACTCTTAACCCGAGTATAAACCGGGAAGTGGTGGGAAGTTCAAGTTGCTATGCATTTTGCATAGGGGCAATACTTAACCGGCGTTTAAAGTTTTACTCCACCTCGGAGGTGGATTAAGCAGTTTAATACCACATCAGACAATCAGAATCTCTGTTGCAAATAAAAGTTTCTTTGTAGACGTATTAGTTTCCACTCTTTGACATTCGTTTGCTTTAGATAACAGGTAATGTTGTAAATCTAATTGTAAGGAAAGTTAGTGGATTCGTAATTCTTGTACTCACGCAGTCACAGGTTTAAAAGTTTATTCACTGAAATTATAAACTAATAAACCCTTAATCTCTTAAACTACATTCAAGAATGAGTCCACATGTTGAAGCTCATTGAGAATATCAAGTTTATCATGTGGGTGTTAATTTTCTATGCGCTCAACCATTTGTTGACTTGATTATTGATTATTATGCTCAACTGGAACATGAACAAGTTTTAACTTTTAACATACTATTTCTCGAGTTTGTTGTAAGTATATTACGCTGTTCTTGCTGTTGTTGTTACACTAGCCACTTCATAAATGTCAGTTTTCAACGCGGCCCAGGCAGATCTTGTTTAAAATGAAGCAATAATCGGAATAACAATGTGGAAGGGAATGATTTAATTTGGAGGCACTGTGATTTTGCGAGGCGTATAGTAGGGATCTCTTTTAACGGTACTCTTGGCGAGCTAAGTCTAAATCATAAAGTTCATTGAATTCTCTTATCTAAATCAAGTTGTGGGGTCCGGTATTCCTTGTACTTCAAATAGTCCCTTAAATTCTCAGGTAAAATATCCCGACCATGTCTGTCTGTCTGTGTTCGAATATAGTGTGAGCCGTAATAATTGCATATTATTGCAGTGTATTCATGCAGAGCTAACAATAGCGAATCGTCGACAGAAAATCAAAATTGCAGAGTACATGTTACCAAAATATACAAACATGTTATTACATGTATTGTGTATAGTAGGGATCTCTTTTAACGGTACTCTTGGCGAGCTAAGTCTAAATCATAAAGTTCATTGAATTCTCTGATCTAAATCAAGTTGTGGGGTCCGGTATTCCTTGTACTTCAAATAGTCCCTTGGTCTTTGGCTACAACAGTAAAATTCTCAGGTAAAATATCCCGACCATGTCTGTCCCCAATTCGAATATAGTGTGAGCCGTAATAATTGCATATTATTGCAGTGTGTTCATGCAGAGCTAACAATAGCGAATCGTCGACAGAAAATCAAAATTGCAGAGTACATGTTACCAAAATATACAAACATGTTATTACATGTATTGAATTGAACACCCAATTATATATTCCAAGTTCCAATCAGCGTTTCCCGTGAGATGAGGGCGATGATGAGACACGGCACGGTAAAAAAAAAACTTGCAATATAACGTTATTGCGACAAAACTACCGAGGTCATGATGGCACACTTCTGCAGCAGCATGTCAAAATGCCCCGTATTTGATATTTCTTCATCAATCTCTTCTCTAAGTTTTGGAGCAACACTTTTGGATGCATGCCGTTCCTTGATTCATGATGATAACAGACACGTCTCACTCACTCACTCCCTCCGTCACAATCTGTACGATGTGTCTAGTCAAAAGCGGAAATGCAAATGTGGCTGAAAACTAATTTGCCATTCAAACGAGTAATACACACGCATTCCAGATTTTCTGTAAACGCTGATCAGGTCCATGTCCTATTGCCTGCCCTACCTATCCTAGAGCGGTGTGGCTTATGTTGTAAGAGGAGACCACATTGGCAGATATTTCAAACTGAAGGAGAAGTGTCCAAAGATGATAAACTTATCCTATATTGATTACTGCAACATGTGTGTTGAGAATACTGTGCTTTTGCTCCGATAATCCACTCATAAATTAGTCAACCAGAGTTATAACTTTGAGCAATGTTCAGAGATGCAGATGCAACGAAACGAGAGAGGATAAGCATTTAGTAGGTAGTAACAATCTGTTACTTGTGTAATATGATATTAAGGCAGTAGGTATATTATCCTCCGTTAAATTATGTGCACACGAAACATTTGCATTTGCCTAATTATCTGGCAGGATTTTACTAACTAGCCAACCGCAAAATAGCAGGGACAGTGAGTGCGAGCGAGTACGGAATATACTCGTATTTATCCTATTTCACGTGTGTCACCGTCACGGTTTGATAATGGGGTGAAGTAAACCAGTCCAGTTTTCTGTGTTGTTTTTTCAATCTCTCCTCATTGATTGAATTGATTGATTGATACGTGATTGACTGATTGATAATTGAAACACACTCCTCCTCCCTTTCCATAATATGCTGGTGCACTCACCCACTCCACATAGGCACAGGCACACAAGCTGGCTTATTGCGAGAGTCACCTTTTAATAAATTTGACTTGTTGCTCCAGATGCTACTTTTACATTTAGGCTCTGCTCTCTGCAGTAATGCGGCACTTTCTGCCAAGATATACCTGCTGCCGCATTGAAACCTGACGCAAAACTCCTCACACGATCAACTTGGAGCGAGAGCAGTCCAAACCAAACTGCAACCTTCCTTCGCAATATTATCCCATTGGCAATTGGCAAACGGAGAAAAGAGAGTTACTTACACAGCTTTATGTACGACGACGTAAGTACGAAACGGACGTAGTCGTAGTTGTAGGGCGAAAAAAAGGAAAGACGAGACTCAAACTCAAACAGAGAGAGAGTGAGAGAGGGTCAGAGAGAGGTTTGATGGCAGACTAGCGAAAAAAAAAGACAAAACATAGGAGCAGCTTTATAAGCAGCAGCACTTTCTACCATTATTAATGCAGAAGTCGTCGGAAAATAAACTTGTGTATCATATCGATTTCGTTAAAATATGCATCGAGCAGTATCGTAATAGTAAAGGAGATTGCTGGTTGCGGGTACCTAAAAAGCACCGGTCGACTGGCAGATGGATACATACCATTATTCCTTGCTGCTGTTGTCAGTTTTCCTTTTTTGTGTACCATCATCATTATTATTATTATTAGTATTAGTTACAGTTTAAGTGAATCTGATAGAGCTCCTCCATGTTCTCAATGTGTTTGTCGTAAACCCCCATCCCATCCATATACTAAAAGTAACTTCTGTGCTCAATAACCTGACATTACAAAATGTTTATGATTGCAGATCGCGGGCCAGTAAACATATAATATTGCACTGCAGAGGAAACGCGCAGCAGTGTCCTCGCAGACTCAAATTTTGTTTAGAAACAGAGAACCCAGAATCCAGAGTTGAGGTTCGAAGGAAGCACACAGCATCATTTCACGGTATTACCATACGAATACTACTACGACTTTACCACTTGTACTTCCCCCACATAGACTATGCATTAGGATTTTTTGGGATTAGTTTCCACGGCCAAAAAACACACGTTTCACACTCTTTTCAGACGGTTGCTGGAGTGCGATGCGGTGGCAAGGTTCCAGTGGATCTCTTCCCCTTTTCCTATTCTTCTTAGAGACCCCAAAAGTAGCAGAAGAGTTGTTGCAGATAGTTGCAAGGTACGGTCGGCGGACGTCTGCTGCTGAGCACATAATATGCAATGCGTGCTCAACTGCTGAGCACTTGAATGGAAGAACATGAATGCGAATTGAAATTGGGATGATGATGATGCTCACTCACTACTACTATTCCAGAAGATCTCAGTCGGCAACTAGCAAACCTCTCGGCTCATATGACACATATATTGAGACCAAGTCGCTTCTTTTTTACACGCTAACTGTCACGTTTTCAAACAAAATCAATGCATTGTTGTGTGTAGCGTGATCTCCTGCCACTTGAACTCTCCGGTTTTTCCCTTCAGAATCACCCCCTGCAGCAGCAGCCGCAGCAGTAGTGGAAACTCTGAATAAGTAAAACAGTAGTCCCGCAAACTTCATTGTAGGCCATTTCAACACCAGACACTGCAGACTTTGCAATTAGTGGAGAGACCAGGCTCAATTTACTCCAGCTCGGCAGCGGTGGTACTAGGTGGAATAACAATTTTATTTTGGGTTGTGTGTCTGGTATCGGGTTTTCTTGGTGCGTCTTGTCGAGCCATTGACGCATGCATGGCGTAGTATTAATAAAAGTTTGACGTGAGAGCTGAAGCTGACCGAAGATGTATAGCGTATGAAGAAAGTGTTTGTCTTCGAGTTTTTTTTTACTGCGAGCCAATATTTAGTGACAAGGAGGAGTTGTTTGGTTCTGCTTCGTCTCTTGCAATTGAAGCCGGAGGAGCGGAGGGGCGACGATTGATTGAGTGAGTGAGATTAGAAAGCTGTTTCGCTGACTCTACTTCTTCAAATGTGTAGCTATTTATTTAAACAGTTTTTAGCTTCTGGTTAATGCAAACAGCCACAAAGTGATATATTATTATATAGCTATTAAATCTACAAACCGCACTACTAACCAGACTCTGTCGGAATTACTATTTAGCATTTAGCATAATATTAAGTAGGTATTATAACTTCATCATCATCCATAAACATTTATGTGGTATTATTTGATTGATATACATATACATCAACAAATTGGAGGAGTATAGAGACTCTTGAACATTTCTTTTTTAAATGCTAATAAGTAATCCGTACATTTCATTCAGACTCTAAAATCATTTTACCACGATAGTTTGCAAAAATGTAGTCGAGCTAAAAAGTCTATAGTCTAGCTAGATACGTTACACCCTAGATTACTCATATATTGACATCCTGTTACTCTCCGTGTTACACAGTCGCTATCTTTTTTTTATAATGGTGCAGTTCATAAAAAGAGATATTTTTGACAGCAAAAATATAGACGATATTGGATATTGTATTGTAGACGACGAAGTAGTTTTGTACAAACAACAGGAGTTTTTTTTCTAGACAACAATATACAACCAACCCTAAAAGTTAGCTAACCTCTAACACGTTGCAACATCATCACACTCTAACATCTGACATCACATATATTTTCATACATCAAACATGACTATATCGAGAGGGAACACAATGAGACATCCATAATCTGTCCAAAAAACGTATATCCAAACCAACTCTGCAGAGGCAGTAATTTACTGCGACCTCAATATGAATTTAACAGAGGGATAATAGTAATGGGATAGCTGGAAATGTGGAAATGGGATTAATACATAAAATATTATTCCTCCGGATTGATTACATCTATAAATATACGAATCATTTGCGTCAGTAAAAGTCTTTTCTGCACGAGGCGAAACAAAGAGAGAAGAGACGCTTGGGTATCGTGTAGGATACGACCGTACAACTCGCCGTCGTAGATTTACTGGATATATTGCTTAATAATGTGGAGTTGTGTGGACATAGGAATGCTTACAGATCACAAGCAAAGGTAAGCGCAATATAGTAATAATAATAAAATGCTTGTCTATATACTTTACCATAACCGCCGACTACTTCAACTCAAACAACACTTGAATACCTACATTTAATACAAACTATATAGGCCTACGACATTTTTGCCAGTAACCACTACGTTCTAGATGCAAAGTCGGGGTACACACACACAAATGTCACGGTGAATGATGGTGCTCGTTCACTCATGGAACGAGAAAGAAATACTTGCGGTGATGGGTACACTCTTCCAAAATGCGCTGAATCGTTAATTTCGCTGGGAATTCCATCAAACTAAGCAAATACGAAATGTATATATATACTGATCGTGTGTGTGAGTGAGTAGTATCGGTAGTTAGTAGTACCAAGTAATTTGGCACACGGGATTTCTCAATCTTTGTATTATATCGTGCTTATCTCAGGAGGAGTCTTTAATAATACATAATTGAATATATGATACACTTATATAACATAGGTAATAAAATACATAAATATATGAGGGCGACACGGGAATGCAATGCGAACCATGCTAACACATAACTAGGAAATCAGGCTGTTGTTGTAAAGGACTAGGCAAACAATAATAATATGTATCAATACTATTTTTAGATATTGTAAAAATTTGTTACGTAAAAGTCAGGAACGAACGTACTATCCGTTCATGTAGCAATACAAAAGCAGAATTTTTCAAGAAAATCATTTTTGACACAACTCACATCTGTTGTGATTTTATTCATACGAAGCAGTTCCCCCACAACAGAGTAACTTTGCGACTTTACATTAGACTCGACAGTTCCCTCAAACAGAAATTCACCGGGACTCGTTTCAAAGGCGACGACATAAGTGGCAATCGGGTTTGTCGAGTTCATGGTGGAGGCATGCTCACTGTCATCCATGATCCCTCCGGCGGTGACCTTGTGGAGTGACAATGGTGCACAGACCTTGGGCAGCTGGTTGTTAATGTGAGAAATCGCACTGACAGCCGCAGCAATGATGTTACTGTTGTTCGTGGGCAGTTTTCGAGGGGCCACACAAGCGCAAAGGTTTTCAGAGATGCCGGCTTCCGGACATTTCCGGGTGATCGGAACCGGCTCGAACATGGACTGCCCGAACTTCCTGGGGATCCCTTCCCCTTCGAAGGATTTGGAATCTGGAACGCTGTCTACGCTTGTGAATGTGGTTAGAATATGAACTAGTGTTTTGTACAAGTCCATCGGGGATGTCAGTCTCCTGAGATGGTAAACAACGATGGGAGAAAGACGTTACATTATTAGCATTATTTTTCAAACCTCCCAGTTTTATTCCAAACGCTCCAGTTTTTAATCATACAAAAATGCAATCGAAAAACTTACTCAGAATTCTGCTTTACAGAAGGGAGCCAACTTGGAAACAACTTTTGAACTTTGTCTGGAATATACACCCAAAAGTTGGGCAGCTTGTCCTCTTGCCAGCCTGCAAATGTTTCCCTAATCATCCCGTACCGATAGCCGTGATCACTCATAAAGAACATGATCGTGTTGGACAGATCCACACTCCTCAAGAAGTTGTGGTAATAGTCGTCTGAAAACTGGGCTGCATTGAGGTCTCCATGTGCCAGATTCGTCAGCCACGTGTAAATGAATACGGGAGTGCTGTTTTTCGCCGACATTGACAACAAGTCGCCCAAGTACTTGTGCACCGTTTCGTCCACAGTTTTGCTGCCAATGCAGTCCAGTGAAAATAGCTGAAAAAAGGAAGAACTCAAGTTCATCAATACATTTTCAAGCTCAACTTGGTGTTTATCCGTAGGGCAGTGACTGAGTATAGTTTTCGATTTTGTGCTCGCTCACCATGGATGGTGAATGATAGTGGACGCCCAACATAAAGGGTCTAAAATAGTAATCCGTGGGTTGCTCTACAAAACCAGTCTTGAAGTAGTTGTAAGTAGCTAAAAGTGGTACATCCTCGATGAGTGCAGTTAAGTAGTTGGCTTCATCAAACTTCTTCCAAAGGTAAGGACATAAGTCTTGACGGGTATTCTGAGAAAAAAAGCATATTTTTGTCAGGTCTTGTATTTGGTATCCACTAATGAAAGCCACTGCGTTCGGGAACGTGTTTTCTCCCACTGAAATTATCCACACACAGAAAAAATTGCATTAAAGTTCATTATAACAAACAACTTGAGTGAGAGATTTGATTGATGGAAGTTTGATTAATAAGACGATGAATGACATATAAAGTGAAGGAGAATTGCAGAATTATAATCAAATAATACCTTTCGTATAACCGAGCATTTCGACAGCTCCAATTTCCTGTAGATACTGCCTAGTCTTTTTCATATTACGTTGAAAGCTCAAACGGGACATGGAATCAATTCCTAATAGAACTACATTTGGGGGGACTGACTTAGTTGACAAGCTGGGCTTGGTGGGCTTCCTATTTGAAGAATCTTTATTGGAGTTAGGTTGGGTTTGTGATGATGATGAAAGTTGTTTTTGCGACGGATGATGATCATGATGATTCGACAGTTGTTTCCTCAGAGGAACTGAACCAGAGGATGACGATGTACTTTTACTATTACTACTACTACTACTTTTGCTATTTTTGTCTACGCTACTTTGTTCTCCTACTACGTTTGTCCATCTCCTACTACCCTTATTATCATTCTCTAAGTGATTCTTCCAATAAAATAACTTTTGAATTGTTTTTGAGCTTCTGTTTGGCAGTGGAACGGCATGAAAATTTCGATACACAACGTCCATGGACCATGGCCAGTATTTTGAATTACAAATTACTCGAATGAACTCGTCCTCCAGGGGATTGACCACCCCCATAGGCTTGCAAGTCTGAGAAAATCTGGAACAGGGAAAAAATTAAAATCATGAGACAAGGAGATGCAAGAGGTTTTTTATTATGTAAATATTAATAATATTGCTCCTTTGCTTGCTCACATAATTTGTAAGTCTGCATATTCATTGTAGTGATCCGGTGATTGATGAACACGCTCTATCGCACGGTAACAACATGAGACGGATTTCAACGAATAGCCAGATTCGTACAGAGCGGTGAGGTTAATCATAAGATTCTACAGCAAAACAAAAACATCAAAGTATCCTCCAGTTATTACACCATTTTTCATATATGATCTCTGAACTGAACTAAACTTGTCCATATTTCTCATTCATGAGCTGCTGTGTGTATCTTACCGTGTCTTCAGTGTAAGTCCATTTTCGATTACTCTGACACTCCGCCCGTTGGGATTCATTACTTAAAAATGGCAAGATGGTCTTGTCCCACGCACTAAGATTCAGAATTTTGCATGTTGGAGTATCAACAATGTATCCTAATTTTAAATGCTCGTCTCCTTCCAAGAAATCTAGATGTTAAACAATGAAACATTTTCCCAGTTAGTATACATTTCACAACCAAAGCCAAAATCCTCAGTGATATGTGCTTTAAATGGGGTTTTCTTCCATTGGCAATTAAACTTACAATTAAATCGACCAGCAGGCGGACTAGATCCAATAAACGTGAGAACGAACTGGGCCGAGTATGTTATCAGAAAAATGATAAAGAGCAGGATTAGCGAGCGAATCCACAGCTTTCTCCCTCGGCTGTGGGTTCGCAGGGGATTTCTGAGTGGTGGCATTGTCCGTGGACGGGCCTTTTCCGGAATAATTCATCTTTCCCTTTACATACACATTTTCTGCTGTGCTCCGTCTAGGCGAAAACTTTTCTCCAGCAAAAAGAAAACCACTACTACTACAACTATAGTAGTAGAGTAGTTGTTGTGTGGTGTGAGTTGTGAATGGATGCTCAGTCTACAAAGAAATGTCCACGTTTGCTCGAGTACATGTCCTTGATTAGGGGAGAAATCGACAGGGGAAAAAGGAAACTCTACTTTTTCTTTTCGTTTTTATCTTTCTTCCTTCTTGTGGTTCGGCTGGTACGTGTCGTGCGATGGCCTATCGCCTATCACCGTCCCCCGTACCATTGGCAAGTAGTGGCAACTGAGATTGACAATTTAGTTGAAGGAACTGCTCAACCTTTACGCTATCACGCCACCAGTCAGTCGGTGGCGGCCTGTCTTTTAGGCTGGAGACGATGAACACTCAAGTTGACGGCTCGATCGATTTTTGCCCTCCTGGAAAAAAAGGGATATAAAACATGGTAGTAATACACTTTAGGAGTCTCATCAGATTTTATTTTATTGGCGAACCAGCATTATTTTATTCTATTAACGTTGAGTTAGAGAGTCTATACTGCGCAGTGGTGTGGCAGGCAGGCAGGCAGGCAGGGTCATGTCATGAGAGAGAGCAAAAGAAAGTTTCTCATAAACGGTAGAGGTTATATTATTCACTGTGTGCTCGGATCGTGAGTTGTATATTCCTCTGGGGAAAAAGTCTTATTTAAAGTTCATGAAGCAAACTATATATGTATATACTACACACCACGAACCGTTGACCTCGTTCCCTCAGTTCGGTGGTAACTGTAACATAACGCATTTAACCTATCACATTTTCACTTGAAAAAGCAGGCTCTTATATAGGTTTCCAAATTCCCATCCGGTGGAATCCTAAATGAGGCTGGTGTGGTGGTGTTGTTGTGAGCGAGAGAGGAACGCAGGAAATGTGTGCATATGATATGCTAAACGGAATGATAATAAGAGGGGAATACCGGAAGTGAGGGAATTTACAGAGATACTATGGCTGGCTGCTGAATGATGGCTAGGAAGCACCAAATTTCCAAACTTTTTTGGCTCCCTGGATTCAACCATGTTTTAAAAGCGTAGTAGCCATTGTATGGGTATTTTTTTTACAAGACATCAGCAATGCTGTCCAGAGATGATTATCGCTTCTCCTTATCTACTCACTCATGTGGACTTTAAAAAAGGTTTTGTCGATGACATTTTAAGTAAGAAAGGAGGATATCGTGATAAGACATTGCATGCAGCTCACATCAGCTACAGCCATGAGCCAACTCTTATCGTGCAACACATAGAAGCTACGAGTGTGCAGAATATGTAACAGTGTAACTTATAAATACATACTGCACTGTACCTATTACCTATATGCTTCTGGGTTTTTGTGGATTGAACAAAAAAAAGTTCCAGTAAACGAAATTGTACAGTGGCACAGTTTTATTTAATCCTCTGATCAAGGTTTCAATCATCAAAATCAAACTGACACGACACGATTATTATTATATATTTTGAAAAAAAACAATCACACAACGCGAACCACTTTTTAAAAGGTTTCTCTATATTTATTCATCCACACAGTCTGCAAATCTATTACGGGGACACATTTAATGAAAGCCATATATATGTCATATGTCACACTACATGTATAACCCACTAGAAGAGATGCATATTGCTATTGCATACTAACTCTCGCTGACGTTGTATCATTGAAGAAATGGTGATCCTAGTTTGATGAGCCCATATAACTGTAAGGATTAACTAGTTGAGTATTGAGTATTGACTTTATTTAACGTGTTTGCATGTTTCAACCAATTAGGGCCGCACTCCCGTCGTTTCCATCTACCAAGTTGGAATTAGAGTGTGCTTGCAATTTGCATACTGTATATTGTGGAGGTTGACGTTGCTGAAGTACTAATTGGAATGCATAGGGTTTAATAATAAATGTCGCTTGTGTAAGCAATCCACAAAATTCACTTGCTCACTCATCCTTTAAGCAGGATGGACATTAACAAATTAGTGAAAGAGCATTTAAAGGATGCTACAGGGCAATGGCCAATGTATACAATATTTTACTTGTAACTTTGTCCTCGTACTCGCACAGCACAACATGCGTAGTTTATACAAGTATTATTATACTGCGTGTTCCATCGGATGTTTGGCGATTATACGATATGTTTTCCATTTTCGAAAAGTAACAAGAGTTATTGGTCGCTCACATGCATATTTTATAAAGGTATCGAAGTGATTTGCTGGAGGAATGAGTGCCTGTATTGATTTTACTGTGAGTGAGCAGAGAGATACAGGCTTAAATGCGAATAGAGACGGATGGATGGATTCGTTTTGGAAAGTGAGTCAAGTCAAGTCAGACCGTATCATTTTAAAATGGAACTGGCTTTTTTATATTATAGACGATGTCTATCATCCAATCATCCTTCCATCGAATCCACTTTCATTCCTGACGTGCAAACATATATAAATAATGGATGTGCCATGATGTGCCCTATCCATTATGCACACTACCATTTCAGGTCCAATTTTCCACTGCCAGGTTGGGAAAAATAGAATATCAATAGCTGGAGCTGCAAACACGTTTTTTTTCAAATAAATTGGTATAAAAGGCTGATCAATAGATGACATGCTGTTGTGTTGGAGCAAATTATTATTAAGTTTATATTTGAGCTGACAAAAAAATACTGAAAAGGAGTGAGCAACAGTATAATATATAGTCACTCCAGTCCAAACCCCAAATGCCAATAAGAACCCTTTTTATATGCTTACATAACTTCAAGGCTCCCTGACTTGTCTCCATTATTATGCACGAATGTTTTTCTTCCAGCTTGGAAAATTATTACGTTCCCCAAAGTAGACATTATCTCGGAGGAATGAGCTCCTAGTAAATAAATTCAGCGAGGGTACATAAGAAATTCATTGTCAGCTTACCTATATAGTTGTTTCATATAAACCCCAAAAAGCAAAGTCCATTAAATATTCAAACGGAAAAGACTGTCATCTGACGTATCGACCACTTTTTTGGAGTGCTATATGCTACTGTTTTTCTGCTACTCTTTCATTCTACCTTCATCATCATAAAAAGTGGAAATAATATTGACGTATGCCGTAACGTAACCCACCTTTTATTTATATATATCGGTTTCGTTCTGGTGAATTCGTATAAAAGGGGATTATATATACTGCATACTGCATCATCTGCATTATATAGATTTCTCTATTGTCCTTGTTGCATGTGAAATGATAATATGTTATTCCTAGTCAATATTCATATACCTAAATTGCAAGAGTTTCACAATTCCCGTCCTTTTGAGTGACAGGATTTACATCTTATGTTTTTGGACTCATAATACTTAGCTACAAGCTATCTCGATAACTTTAATAAGAAACATCATAGATTTTGAATACTGACGGTGGAAGTCTTTCTTTAGTACCTTCTGATAAATAGGAATAGTAATCAAAGGCAAAACCGTAATCCACTCTAGCAAATTGTACACAAAATGAATGAATTAAATGCAATATGGGATATCAATATGTAATATCAATTTCCAAGCTGTTTTCTTTTTTCTTGTGCTTTTGGGTTACCAGCTTGCATGCTAGAAGCTAAGAGAACGGAGTAGATAGAAAGAAGCATGTGTATTCCTTGGCTTTCATTTACTATTATTATCTCGACAGCGAGCCCATTAAATATTTACGTGCATGAAGATAGGTACATGCATACTCTCCGGGGAACGAAAATAATAGCTGGTAAGGCGAGCAAAGGCGTCTCCATTCCTCTTTGAAATGTAACAGGTTTTTAATGAAATGGAGGCTCAAAAAATAACTACCTACATGTTTAAAGGAGGGTTGAATAAGAGTTGAAGAGATGTACACAACGTGAAGATATATAGGATGTTGGTTGCACAGGTATAACAGGTATAGTATAAGTAATGGGAAGTTTTAAAATGCAAAGTGTCAAACTTTCCATTGGGACTTGACTTGGGACTAAATTTTGGGAGTTCGACGATCTCTCGAGTGTGAGTGAGGTGAGAGCTAAAAAGAGTATCAACTAGAGCACCGCGTGCAGTTGTCCGGCTTTTTGATACCAATTTGGTTCAGGACGCAGAAATTACAATTTGCAATGAGTTGAGTAGGTAGTTCTTTTAAGGACTCGTGAGACGTGGTTGGTACAACACCCTCCCCACACACAAATCGTTAAGTTATATACATATCTACTTGAATAGAGAAAAAGGAGACAATTTTGACATTGCTAAACCTTTATATATTACCCACAGCTCTTGTTGTTTACTATGATGATGCATGGATAGGTTGGTGGGGTGGTGGTGCGGTGGTGAATAGAAACAAAGAGGAAGTGTCCTATTAGTCCCTAGTCAATTTCTACAAGCTGACGTGAGTGATTGTGATTATGTTTGATGGATACACAGAAAGACTCTTGTCTTGTGTGTCAAGTAAATATAAGAGTTTTGTTTTTATCAAGATTCGCCTCCTGCATGAAACATCCCTTTTCCTCTATCAATTGAGTCCAGTCCATCGATAAAAAGAATGCACTTATTTCATTTATACTGCTAGGGTAAAATAAGTAAATATTGTACTATCGAGCAATTTTAGCTGGTAAACTACTCATCCATGCAATTACCAACATTGGTTCTCTACATATTATCTACACGACATGCATGGTCACCATACATGACAGCATTAAAAGTATTTACCAAGATGAGAATAGAAAAATATGATTCTAGTATATGAACCACCTGCCGATGCGCGATGTTCCGATCCACAGCAGCGTGAGTTGAGTAGTTGTAATTCTCTCGTATATATTCTCTCTCATTTTGGAAACATGATCACCATAATATTAATATTACGCCTCTTTCATCCTTTCCATTTCACAACAGTCAATTCACTTTTGGGGATAAAACGGCCGTGAACAGATGCGCTTTGCATTTTTGCATCATCCTGTCAATGCAAATACCTATAATATTTATATAATAAACTCGAGTATGAGTTTGATGATTACAATGATGGGAACAATGAGCAATGCCACGCGATGTACATATTTTCACTTGCACTTTCACCAACTGCGTCATATCACGAGTCAGTTAGAAGAGAAAAATGTGTGAAATTGAATGAAATCCCCTAACCATGTAAATTCGCTAACATTTGCACAATGATAATATTGATATATTATTACAAAGTATGAGTACTTTTCGGAATAAGTATTATCGTTGTATTTAGAATTATTGTTATTTGTATATATTTTAATTCCCACACAAACTACTCCTATTCTAAATGACTTTTTTTGTATTATTATCAGTATCACCAATGAGGATAGTTGGATGGCAGGAGGCCTGATGAACTGCGTTTTAATTAGTACAATTTTGTTTACATATCTACAAACAACCAGAGTTATTATTACATCGTGACCAGTCTGACTTTTCCCAAATTAAATGTAATAATGATAATAATGATAATAATAATAAGAGAATGACAAGAAGTGTGGGGAAAATCCGGGCAGTGCCCGAGAAAGATAATATTATTTAAGGGAGTGGAACAAATTTCCCGGGAGTCTTTCCAAGCTTCTTCTTGCTGAGGTTGGTAGTTCCCTCAGTATTTCGGCTGAACTGTAAAGCACGGATGAACGGTATGGAAATGATATAATATCTACCTAGCAAGCAGGATGGTATGCACACAATAACACACTGATATTCCACCGATATATATAAAAAGGGATACCCTTCCTCTTCTTGTTCGCCTTTTCCTCTGTTTAATATGTAACAACCATGGAAAGCCCGGAGCAGAGCACCACTTCCATGCTGGCAGTGCCAACCAGATAAAAAAGCGGGTGTTCCACGAGCACACGGAAAGGACGGACGGGCAAGTTGCATGTTGAAGGGGGAAACGACCGAGGAGAGCAGAGAAAAGCACGGCTTTTGCTTACTTATTTGCTCTCGGCTCCTCTACGGACCGTGTGGATCATATACAAAGCGGAAAGGGCTATATATCTCTCATATTATATAAAAAGCAGGGTTGTGTACAAAGAGGAAGAAGACAAGGGCGAAACCAGAACCAGGGAACGAGAACCAGAGATTCCTGTTGCACTTGAATGAGTGACGGGACGGGAAGTGAAGTATACAAAGGAGCGAGCACACACATGTTGTATTACTCATGTACATAATACTAGACTAGGATGGATGGATGATGAGAGAGAACCTCATCATTTCACTTACCCTGACTGACTGTTGTGTATCACGACCAACACCACCGTGGCGGCTATGTAGACCCGTTACATATTATCCACATGCAAATCACTTTGGTATTATTTATACCAGTCTGTGTTGTATTAGCCCGCACTTTGGGGACTTGAGACGGAGCCCTCGGGATCCAACACCACTTGCTCACATAACCAGCCTAAACATATAATTAAATAGGTACATACAAATAACGAATTATTTGTATCACTAATTTGATGCCGTACAAAAACCTCCACGAGGGGAACCCAATGGCAAAGACGCTCCCTCCGCAATTTTCCTCTCCAATTTATGGCAACGCCACAAAAATGCAATATGGACAAGAAAGCGCGAAAGCGAAAAACTTTTCACGGGGAGAAACGCTGCGCTCTGGCTGGATTTGTGTCGTGCAAAATTTTTTTTATATTACGCCTTTTAGGGCTTCTCCACAGAAAGAAGTTGAGGACGTGTGTGTGAGTTCTCTCTTCTGCCACGAATTTCGTGAAACTGTGTGGCTATGCGAGGAGCACAACTCGTTTTTGTAAAGAAACGCACGCAAGAAGAAGAGTTTTCCTTCTCTCCAAAACTTCTCTCTCTCTCCCTTTTTTGCATTGGACACAATATAAAGGTACATCTGGCTTCTGGCTTCCCTATTTCGTTTCGTTTCGTTTGCACTCCTTCCTATCGTCCCTGTTTTTTTACCATTCCCAAAACCAAATGGCCTTCCACATGTTCCTCCACACAGAGTATTAAAAAGTGTGTGGGTCCACACCTATAATGGGAGATACCTAGGATATGAAATGATATTATGATGTCCCGTTCTCTCGCAGCTGAATGGCGTGTTACACGTACGTACCAAAAAGAAACAGAAAATTTCTTTTGTGTATCACTTTGAATGGGCTGATAGCAGAGCGAGCCTTCGTTGACACCCTTTGGAAAATAGAGTTTTTCCTCTGCTCACGCGTTATGAGAATCTAATTTCATTTCTCTCCTCTCTGCTCATTTTCCATAATATTATATCCCCCAATATATATATACATGTGTATAAAGTTTCTCTTTTAATCTGTTAAATTATGACTCTCCGCTCCCTGACAAGCTAAAAAAACAATCCAGAGTTTCCCCATTCCGTCCTCTCTCTAGTCTCTCTCTCTTCAGGGGAAAAACTTTGTCCCAAAATAGATTTTTTTGTCTTGAGAATATGCAATTCATCGCTGATGGGCCCATGGAGCTAATAAATTGCTCAAGTGGAAACTAAATGGGGAAAAGACTTTGCATCGTCGTCCTTCTTTTCATTAAAACATCAAAGTTGATATAGGTGAGCATATATAGTTGCGTTAAGAATGTATGCGTGTCACTCTTAGGGCTTTTGAGAAAACTTTTTATTTTATGCTTATATTGCACCCATCCAATCCAGCCTTTCAACACGACCAAAGAAACCTTGTCCATTATGCCGTTCTCAGGCTGTCCCAAAATAGATTTTTTTGTCTTGAGAATATGCAATTCATCGCTGATGGGCCCATGGAGCTAATAAATTGCTCAAGTGGAAACTAAATGGGGAAAAGACATTGCATCGCCGTCCTTCTTTTCATTAAAATATCAAAGTTGATATAAGTGAGCATATATAGTTGCGTTAAGAATGTATGCGTGTCACTTTTAGGGCTTTTGAGAAAACTTTTTTTTTATGCTTATATTGCACCCATCCAATCCAGCCTTTCAACACGACCAAAGAAACCTTGTCCATTATGCCGTTCTCAGGCTAATCCTTTTTCCACATGATTCGTCGCATTTTTTTTGGATCCCAGCTTGCGTTTTCCGTTTCTTGCCCATCGTCATCACATTTTCTCGGGTTGTTCCATCCAGAGCAGAGCTCAAAAGGTAAGGCACGGGGACGACGACGACGACGACGGCTCTCTACTTTTATTACAACATTAGAAAGCATAAAAAATCACGAAATAAAAAATGGCAAAAACTAGCTCGAGCTCTTGCTCTCCACCACTCTCTCCACAGTCATCTCTTCTTGGAACAGTCATTCTTGCTTTATGCTACTATTATATAGAACACCATAGCCCGCGGCTATCTTCATATATGATGATAAGGTACCGTACCTGCTCAGCTTTTCTCCATTCCAAAATCCAAAATACAATTCAGATTAAAATATCCTCTCACGATGATCCTCCTCCTGCTCTTCCACTTTCTCGACCCACTCGAACACGTCCTCATTGTCGGACCAAGTAGTATTGCGTGGGATTTGTTCTCGATCTCCAAATGGATTCCAAATCTGCCTTGTAGAATATTAATAACGCCATTATTTGTTGAGAGCAATGCAATATGGAAGTATGGGTGTATAGCTAGCTGGATGGAGCTCCGTAAAGATTGTGCTAAAATATTAAAGGAGTTTTTGAAGAAAGTTTTGAAGAAAGGAGAAAAAGAAATCTTTCAACTTTTGAGTAGTATAGGTATATACACACACAATAAAAGGGGGAAAGAAGGTTGGGTTTGGGCTTGAAGCGTGCACTCACACATTTACATAACCATTACGAGCGTGTAGAGCTATGAAAATAAAAGGATTTTTTTGCGAGGATTCCTCTCTCGGTTTTGAGTCTGAGGCAGTGTGTGTACATAGATTTTGTGGAGAAAGTACGAACGTCAACGTCTTCTTCTTCTTCTTCTTTTTTTTTAAAAAAAGGAAGAAAACCACTTTTTTTTTCTCCAAACACTTAACATTATCGTAAGCATTTCTACTTGAAGACCTTGCTATAGTGGGATATATTA
Organism: Dicranocentrus wangi; assembly: GCA_036850665.1. Lineage (NCBI taxonomy): Eukaryota > Metazoa > Arthropoda > Collembola > Entomobryomorpha > Entomobryidae > Dicranocentrus > Dicranocentrus wangi. The sequence goes on along the minus strand of JAANSN010001313.1, from coordinate 16,248 downwards.
TATAAGATCATAAAAGAGCCTCCTCCTTTTCCCTTCTTTCTCTCATCCTCCTTTTTCCCCAGATACGTGCATTCACCTTTTTTGTAAGGAGAAGTTACGGGAGTTGGTGAGTGTCCCTGTCTCTCTCTATTTTCCAGCTAGATTATTATTACCATTTTTTGATAATACAAATGTATACTATTATATAAGTATTATTATATAGCACGCATATAATATCCCTTTCCACTTTCTACATCGAGTCGACTAGTAGAAAAGCATATCATCATATGGATGGAACTCCACTACTAAACGTATGTCTTTTTTGTGTTCTCCTCCTTTCCCTCCACTCTGTTCCTCCGACCTCGGCCATCAGCAGCACACAATGCTGGAGTTTTGGAGTGAAAAAGGGAAAAGAGGAAAAAGGGTGTGTAACAAGTAGACGCTGATGCTTTTTCGTGGTTGTTTGGCACTAAAAAGAATGAATTGAAACCGTTCTTCCCACTTCCGCTCTACTCAAACTCTCAAAGCCAGGCAGGCTCCAGAGTCTGTTTCAACTTTCTCTCTCTCTCTCTCTTCTTCCCCTTTTTCCCCACTGAAAAGGCAGAAACGCAAAAAGGGAGAAAATATATATAGGGAATATAATATACATATTTATATATAGTTTTTATCCCTGTGATTCCCTTTTTTGTGCGATTCGACAACACTTTATGGCTTCTGCTATCAAGGCATGTTGTAACATAAAAATGGATACTAACAGTTAGATAACTTGTATGAAGGAGAAAAAAGTGGTGGATGTTTTTTTTTTAACTAATCCTAAGTTTTTCTTCTTTTTTTTTTGATAAAATGGCAATGGCAGTTGTACAAGTTTTGAAATCATGCCATACACACACATACACACGCAAAAAGACTCTGTGTTAATATTATGTTTTTGCTGGAAAAGGATGCTTTCAGGACTGCCAACGCCAAGGCCTACGCCCTCTGATAATAGCGGTTTCTTGCAAGTCATCCGTTCACAACAGCATTTTATCATTTGCTATGTATATTTGTTGTTCTTAAGACACCACCCCCTACAGGCACACAACGAGTGTGACGACTGGAAGTGAATGAAAGAATCCAACTAAGTATTTAAGCCGTGCCAAAACAGAGAGAACTCGCTAGTATTCCTAACGTGAGAATAATATTCTTCCATCTGGTCAAGGACTGAAAACATGTACTTAACTCATAAGAAAACTAAAAACTAACTTGCTTTTCTGGAATGGATGATACCACGTATATCTGGGACACGCAGAGGGATTCCTTCTGCAGATATGATTTTTTGTGTGACGTGTGCATTAAAGGGGAAATGATGACAATATGTGATGAAGAATTTCTCATGTGCATCAGACCATCCTTTTTTCGCGATTACCCAAGCTACAAATTATAGGGAAAAGACAGCACTCTATTACCCCAGAGAAATTGTGTTTTATGACCTATGAGAAATGCGCCCAAAACTTTGGGCTTATATATCACCATCACCCCTGCCTGCCTGCTTCCTTTCCTTCTTGTTTCCTTCGACATGTCTAAAATATCTGCACGATGTGATACGACGATATACTTATATATATAGTGTGTTGTGGATGGGCGTTGGATGAAAGCGTATGGGTCGAGGTTTATATATCATCATGGGTTTGTTTGCCAACTCGTATGGACTCTGCTGTGCTGTGTGTTTGTCGTTGGGATAAAGAGAGATTTTTGCTTGAAAAAAAATAAAGCAGCTTGCCTTTGTTTGTCCTCTACCCTCAGCAGAAGCAGCAGAGGATTCAGATACAATAATCTTCTTGCGAGTTAATTCTTCTTGGGCCGGACTTTAATCAAGTTAGCCAGCATCACAGGGTTCCCCTACTACTTACTACTTTCCCAGCCACAAAAACTTTTCTTATTTTCGCGAAAACAAGATTCAACTTTTATAAGCTTGCTCGAAAATTCAGCAAAGGTTTGTTTTTGCAACATTCTATAGCGCTGTGCTACTACTGCCGCTCCTGCTAAGATTTGATAGTTTAATTATTGAGAAACAAGGGAACGAAAGTTGAAAACTTTGAGTGAATCAATTTTTATTACGGATTATACATACCTAATACTTACATATAATAATAAAACACTGGAGGCTATATAAAGGGTAAAATCAAACAATAGACTTTTATGACTATGACTTATATAAAAAAAATTCGTAACAAATAACAATGAAACTGGAACAAATGTAAAAAAAACTAGCATAAAAATACTTTTGCGCTCATACTCACGACATATTTGAAAGAAAATGGGATCTGAGATATATTTATGAACAGTTTTATTTGAACCGACTCACTACGCTCCTTATATATACTCTATACTTTCCGGGGATTTTTAGCGGCACTTGTTCTCCTAGTCCAAGTACGGAATGATGTAGTCGTCAATAACGGACTTGTTCCTGTGCCAGTCAAGATGATGTATTCCTGGTAATGTTATGCACACAACTTTGCATAATTTATCGAGCGTCCGGAGCCCAAAAGTGTTGTTCTTATAGAAAAACGTTTTCCTCATCGGGATCACTTTTTCGTTCTCATCAAAAACTCCGAATTGGCTAGAGAAACAAAGGAATATAACATAGAGTAAACTGTTATTAGATCCTCCTTTTCCAAAAACAAAAAATCAAAGCACAAAGAAAACTTCTTCACTCATCATCAATCTCCCTTTTGTACGCTTTTGCTTTCCCAACAATATTATACATCCGTATATATTCACTCAACTCAACCCAAGTCTGGTCTGGCTGAAATGGCCTTACTCACGCTACCGGAAATGATTTCTAGCTCTCGCAGAGTAAAGCAATAAGAGCAAAACAACTTGATACAACAAAACCCTGTTTTCCTTTCGTTGTACTTTCTTTGTCCTGAGCAAATAGAGACGATTATTAGGATTACCTACCTCGACTGCCAAGGTGAAATGACCCCATCGTCTGGTCCCCCGATCAATACGAGTCGCTGCAACTTTGCAAAGTTCCTCTTGAACCGGGCCGAGTTTTCCGTGACCACTTCATTATTAACCTCGGGTAAAAAATATGAATAATTTAGAAATGAGTCGAGATGATGGGGATCCCTCCAATAGTTTCCTATGGACGTTAGCTGGCCCGGCCGACTATAAAAGAACTTCCAAGCTTTCTCCTTCACGTAACCCGGAAAATAAATTCGGAGAAAGTCATCTACCATAAAAGAAAATAGGAAGAGGAGGAAAAAAGAGAACAGGCAACGCTCGTCAAGTAAATTTATTACGGGGCACGTTTCCTCATAAAATAAAGAAAAAAGTTTGTCGGGTACGACGATATTATTATAAGTATATTATGTTTGTTTCCTTTACCACCAAACTGGCCGCCCTGAGGTGCACTTAAAGATATGAACGTGTGAACATTGTGTTTATTTGTTGACTCTATTAGTGCACGTGCTACGAGTCCACCTTGGGAAAATCCTGAAATTGGGGTATAAAACCGGAAATAAAAATTTATGATGTAAAAAAAAACTATAAGAGTTTGCAGGCAAAAAACGTGGGCACACTCACGCCTTCGTCTTAAACACAAGTCAGAGCTAGTGGGCATGTTTTTCCTCTCATCTCACTCACCTATTACATTAATTCCCCCAGGATTTTCTTCCATGATTGGTGCAAGAATCTTCTTGAAACTTTTCACTTGATACCAAAGTGGTGCCATGCTTCTCCACCCGTGAAGTTTGTCAATTAGCGTTACATGTGTCCCGGGGTGTTGCTGGCGTAAGAGGAAAAAGCTCTGAATTAGTTAGTTTGGGAGGAGGGAGTTGCACTTTCAAAGAAAGGTCTACCTCTAATTAAACGAGAATCTTTTTTGTAATGTTATATAAGAAGTATATACTACCAGGCCAATGCTGTCCATTAAGGAGTCGAGGCTGTAAGGCTGGTCCATAATTCCATGTATTATCACAACTGGCTTGTAGCCTCCAGTTTGTATAGTGAGCAGTAGCAAGAGAAGGACAATGGAGGTGGAGAATATAGGTGAATATTTGAGGAGATGCCAGCAAGACATTTTGTTGTTGAAAAGTTTTAATTTTTACGAAAAATTGGTATGAAATTGGTGAGGTCAGGATGATGAGGAGAGCAAGTAAAAATTGTGCACTGGAACTGGATGTTTGATTGATCAAAACGTCTGGCATAAATAGCCATGCTGACGTCTGACAGAAATTATAGTAGAAAGCAGCATAAAGCTCAGATTGGATTCAAGGTCTCTCTTTGATCAGCATGTGCATGGATTAACCAAGATTGACATTGCATTCTACCCAGAGTGCATGCATGACCATCTTTTGTAGAATCCTACATAAATCCTTACCATTAAATTTAGCAATGCATAGCACAGTCAGTCGGCAGAGAGAATTTGTACAGCTCGATAATAATGAGCATGAGAAGATCAAGCTAAAATGTTTGTCCAAGATGTTCCTTTGAATACGTCCAAGTTAAGTTGGTGGATTGCTGGAAATAAATTTTCCACTTTCTATCTGTACATACACTTACAATATTATGTGTTCCATTTCATGACAGAGGACAGAGTCCAATCCAATTCTACTGTCTGTCTTACACAACTTAAATATTTAATTTGATAGTGTTGGTTGCATATGGTCATTAACAAAATCACACAGGCTAAGGCTTGGGGAACGCAGCGTTGAAATGTGATGTTTGGATATGCACCATTCTACGAACGGTTACGAGTAGCAGTTGCCACTGTCACACACGCTGTCACAGTGTGTGATCTGGAACCCAATAATAATATCATAAGAAGGCAGAGTGGTGTAATTTGTGACAGATTTAATTAGAAGATCCCCAGTATGTTTAACTGTGTCGCAGCTGCGCGCAGGCTAGATGTCAAATGCAACTGACCTGGTTAAAACAAGAAAGATGTTGTATAGGTATATATGTTAGTTGTACTGTGAGTAGAAAGATACTAAGTCAATGACAACCACTGGGGATCCAGTGGGCGAACTCGCCCATCGATATATCGATATATCGTCCATCATCATCATCATATAACATGTGCCCGTGATTGGTTTGCGAATTAAGCGGTTTTTACTAATCCTGCTTGAAGATAATAAATCAGTTTGACGCTGACTCAAGTCGTCCCTCTGCACATGGGCGACGAAACCACCACCACCACCACCTTCCGTTGTAACCCATTTTTTTGAAGTAGTCATGGGGTTTCCTTCATAGAAGTGGTTGTTGATGGAAGAGTCTTGAGTTCATTCTGAACTTTGAACGACACAAGCCCATATTGTGTGACAGTGTGACACCGTTATTCTTAAAACATTTCCTTGCTAATGCGATGCATAATTAGCTCCTCTATGGCAATTTAATTGGCAATCAATCAATGTAATAATAAAATGTATATTATATACACTATCAATGAGCATCTCGTCAAGGATTATGACTACCTAAAATGCCAGAAACGTCTGCGGGATTGAAGGAGTATCGCCAAACGCCCATTAAATTATTTAGAGTATTTTGAAACAACAAGGATGATAACGTAATTAGTATAGAATCATGTTTAAAGGAAAGAACCCGAAAGACCAAAAGTCTGAAACGCAAGCAAATGTTCAGGACCTACAGTCTCCAATAAATTCTCCAATAGCTGGTGATTCACCTCCGGGATCCGACCACATAATAAATGTGCGAAAGTCCATCCTCACCAGGTCTATCAGCTCTCACGCTAGGAAGCGAGGACGGCGTCAGTCCGAGCTCTCCGAATTCGGACCTGGGCTACTGGAATTTGTGGCAGGGGATGAACCTGAAGAACATGAACTTGAAGCGCGTAGCAGTAGCATTATAAAGTAAAGTTAAAATGGGGTGCATCGTGCATCCAGCAACCAAAATTTCTGCTGACATTATACCTACTAATCTGCTCTTAACAAAACTAACCCACTAAAAAATACTCGCCTTTTTATTATTTCTATACACAGTTTCTATCCAGACTGGTGTAAATGTTTTGAATGTTTAAAACGGAGTGGACCTCTGGAGGAGGACGCCAAGTTCACGGAACGTCTCAAAGACTTTTTTCAATGTCCGCCCAAAGGGACATTCGCAAGGATACTTTTATTTTCCTTGATTTGCTTACTTGTCTGGGGGCTATTTTACTACCTCCTGGTTCCTCTGTCCCGAAATGGGGAATTTCATGACCATCGCCTCAACCCGGCATTTGTGCACGGGCCTCTGTTCGCACTGGGAATCGTAGAAGTGACGGGACTACTGTCGGGGATTTTGCTCAAAAAGTTTTTTAATCTACCTCCGCTGCTGGCTCCCCTAATTTTGGGAATAATTTATTTCAATGTGCCCTCCCTCAATGTTTTCCATCTCATGAAGGGCTTTCCGTATCGAGACTGCATGGGCCTTGTTCAGTGTGACGAATTCGCGTATGCTTCAATAAATTATTGGGTGAAGCCCATCAGGTAAAAAGTATAAAATCTATTTTTGAATTGTATCCACTGCTTTTGAGCGTCTGACTAAAAAATGTTTGCCTTTGCTGAAACCGAATTCGGGCAATAACTTTAAAGGATAATAGCGTTAGGAATTATCCTAACACGAGCAGGACTGGAGTTGAGCCCAAAGCAGCTGCGGAAATTGAAGGGAATTGTGCCCATGCTGGCGTTTGGACCGTGTATTGTTGAAGCGTGTGTTTGTGCCTGTGTTACCTACATATTTTTCAATGTTTTGGAACCAGAGGAGGAACTTAAGATGAGCTTAGCAATGTGCTTTGTTGGAGGGTAATAATAATAATCATTCATTTGTTTCTTCACTTTTCAAAGTAATCATCGATTTCAAGTGCCGTCCGCTAAGATTTTGCTTGGGTTTGACAGTTTTGCACTCGGTGCTGTCAGTCCGGCCGTGGTTGTGCCTGGGGCTTTGTCTCTCAAAAAGGCTGGCTATGGGGTGGTGAAAGGTGTGCCAACCCTGCTTATCGCTGCCTCCAGCATTGACGACGTTTTAGCAATATCCGTATACACAATTTGTCTGGGCTTTGCGGTTGAGATGGAAGGTAAAAAGCTACGTCTTTAATACGCTCAAAAGTGAACGTCTATAAAATTGTAATTTACAATTTAGAAGAACATTACAGTTTTATATTATGCGAACAGGGGAGCAAAAATGGAAGACATATACTGGGGGTATTATTGGTATAATCGTGGGTATCACGCATGGAACAGTTGCGGGCATGATTTTGCACTTCATTCCAACTCGACACACAGTAAGTTAGAATTGCCACCATTTTAGAGACCACCACCATAGCACACATCTTCCGAAACTTCAATCTACAATAAATAGTAATCCTGGGTACGAATATAAATAATGACCGGCATCAAATTCGGAAATTTCAGAAATACAAAGCTGAAAATCGCTTGATGCTCCTCCTGCTCCTGAACTTTGTGTCGGTGCTCGCATACGAGGAATCCTTCTTTAACGGCGCCGGCTCAATTTCCGTCTTGGTGACAAGTTTCATTGCCGGCTTTGGCTGGAGGTCACAAGCCCACTGGAAAAGGCCAATGAAGAAGATTGAAAAGACGCTTGCCCATTTGTGGGTACTCTGGGTTCCTCTCATTTTCGGCACAATCGGAAAAGAAATCAACCTGTATTCGGAAGGATTCCAGGGGATAACGCTTTTGAAAACCTTTGGAGTCATTTTCATCAGTCTTGTGGTATTCGGGCCACCTAAAAAAAGAACTTGATAAATATAGAACTTTCCCCCGTTGCTTACTTTAAATGTAATTAACGTATTCTTTTACAGTTCCGCTGCACGACAGCCTTCTTTGTTGTTACCTGCACAAGTTTTAACATTAGGGAGCGGCTTTTCATTGCGCTCTCTTGGATTCCCAAAGCCACAGTTCAGGTGTGACAGATTAACGCTGTACATATTTCCGCATTGTTGTTCGATTGAGTTTATAATGCACTTGATATAAAAATCAATGAGATGACAATAATATAATTATATTAATACAAAAAAATAGGCAGCTCTTGCACCTCTGGTGTTAACAAGGGCAGCGGATTCAGGCGACCGCTATACGCAGCGAGCTTCCGGATTCGTTGTGAATATAGCTATTTTAGCGGTACTAATAACGGCCCCCGTTGGCTCCATTTTGATAGCTTTCACTGGTCCAAAATTGCTTCACAGAAATACAACGCCTGAAATAAGTATGCAAGTGGAGGAGGAGTTTCCCAATGGAGGTGGGATTGATCCGGCGGAAGCAGAAGTGATTGTTGAGGTTGAGAGAATGTCAGTCAGTCGAAATCCCGACAAACTTAGGACGTCAACTGACAGCAGCGGAGGGGAACTTGGACACGAGAATCCATTAGATAATTTAGAATAATGCCCTTAATTAGAGTGTACTACGAAACGCGCCGGACTTGAAATAAATATAATTATGTGCTCGAAATGCACTCGCACTAATTGCTCTTATAAATCTTCGTCGGCATTTCTTTATACAAATCTACGTTTATTTATGTACAAAAGGACGGGTTCACGGGTTTACAATAACACAATGAATTTTGACGGGGCTCAATTTTGAAATACGTATATTATTATTCCATCAACACTGTCTCGAAATTCTCAAAACTGCGCTTGAACTCTGGCTTCCGTGATATGATGTCTACTGGGCCAAAATCCCGAACCTAACAGGGAAAAAATGAAGTTAAAAACTGTATGCTACTAACTTCATATTATTTGATTGAACGTGACACTGGCTTTCACTGCTCCACATACCTCCCCATCATCCATCATTAATACGTAATCACAGCTCGCCAAGGCGGATGTTCGGTGAGCAACGATAAAAATTGTAGAATATTTGAATTCCTCTGCCAAGAGTTTCTCCACAATTGCGGCTGTTTCTGCGTCCATATTTGACGTGGCTTCGTCGACGAAAAGTATCTGGATGTAATAAACGAAAGAATCAAAATTTACTATTTTCTTAATATTGTCTTTTGCTTTGCTCACGCAAAAAAAATCCAATTACCTTCGACTGGCGAAGAATTGCACGAGCAATACAGAGTAGCTGTTTCTGGCCATGACTCAGTCCAATCTCACTGTCCAAATTATCAACGGCAGATTTTAGCCCTGTCTTTTCCAAAACTGCCCATAGCTCGTGGTCCTGATACAATTTTCCAGCGTCAAGATTGTATCTGGAAAATGATAGGTTATGTTAATATTAATGAAAAGTAAGTAAGTTGGCTTGAGCGTGTATAAGAAAAAGGTTTGGCAGTATGAGCATATCAAAAGTGGTCACTACCTGATCGTCTTGTGAAACACGCATGGCTCTTGTGAAATCACACACATTGCGTTCCTGAGCTTATGAAGTGGTAGAGCAGAAATGTTCACGCCATCGATGGATATGCTGCCGGATTTCAATTCAGTTAGCCTAAAGAGAGCATTGCCAAGAGAACTTTTGCCCGAGCCAGTTCTACCGATGATTCCTACACGAAAAGCAAAAAGAGCAAACATTTAGACAGTGCACACACTGTTCCAATTTACAACAATTTTTCTTCCAATTTACCGATATTTTGTCCTGACTGCACTTCAAAGCAAACGTCACGAAGGACTGGCGGGTCGTTGGACGAGTAGGTCAGTGTGACCGCATCAAATTTCACATGTCCCGCTGTGGGCCAGTTGGGATGGATGCCTGGCTCAGGCATCATCATCCCATCATCATCGGGTGAAAGTTGATGATTGCCACTTTCTCCCACAGCTATTTTCTCATTTTGATCATAGCTAAGAAAAGTCTGCATTCTCTCAACTGATACAAACTTTGCTTCCGTTTCAGAAGCCAGCCGGACGGTAAACTGGAAAACACCGGAGAGTTGAGCGGCGTAGGACAGCGCGAGACCAGCAGCAGCAGCGGATATGGCACCGTGAAAAACGAAAATTAAGACGGCAACAGCACTTGTCATCGTCACTGAAAGCATTAGGTGTCATTAAGGATTATTAAGAAAGTATATACAAGGAGCGTTAACTATAGACTTCTCAGTATAACGCATACCACGGCCTTGGCCATGAGTATATAGATCTTTGAAATTATATTTGCAAGTTCTCAAAATACTTAAGCTATCCATCCATTCCAAAATACAAAATTTACGCTTTACCTGCCAGAATGTCAAGTCGTATAGAAAGCCATCGCACTGAAGCCGAGAAAGTATATGACACTGAAGTGGACGCATCCGTCAATTTCTCAAACCTGTAGAATCCGAAAGTTAAGTAAATATTTTTATAGACTACCATAAAAATTATGTGTGAAAGCATATATTATTATCCAGCATACTCATGGGTCATGAGACGCTCCTTGTTAAATGCCCGAATGGTCCCTAGCCCTTGCACCGTTTCAGATATTCTATTGAAAATTGGAGTCCGACGGCGACTCTCTATCCGCTTTATATCCCGAATAGCTGCACTGTACACGAATGAATGACATTATATCAAACTCTCAAATGATATACGTCACGTTCAACAAGTTTATTGTCGTTGGAAATTCAATAAAAGAAAGAATTCGGCATACTTATATATTTTCCTATAGACCACAAATACTAAGAACATGAGGCCGGCAAAGAGGAGAAATTGTGGGAACACAATGGACACAAGTGTCAAAACGGAAAGGATTATGAACACATTCTGCAAAAAGTTCTCCATGTTGCTGGGAAGGCTTCCGTCAACTACAAACAACGCAAAAACCACTTGTTGTAGCCAGTTGAAAAATTAATGACCTTCCCGTCCCGTATATAGGTAGGTATACATTCATACTTTGTGAGCTATATAATATGATATAATATGCTGTGTCCACCACCCTCAAGCCACTTTTTTACCTTCATCAACATCACGTGCGAACAAATTGAACACCTGACCCGACCCTAGTCTTTCTACCGTTTTGAGTCTGCTACGGAAAAATTGCTGAAGAATTTTCCTATGCAGTATTTTACCCGCTTTCGTAGTTGCCTGAAAAAAAATCACATAAAAAATTAAAATGGCCACAAATGAATAAAAAGGTTATGTGTAATGAGTTGATTAATGACAGTAATTTCTTGTTTCACATACCATAACAAAGAAGATGGTCCGGCATAAACTGGCGATGAATATCACGCCAATGACTGCAGCATATGTGTTACGATAGAAGACAAAATTTGGGGATGTATTACTTATGTATTCATCCGGCATTATTGTTGGCGTGCTTTCCACGGATGTACCGTTCTCCGAGTCGGTTACGTTGAAAGTTACAATGTCATGGGAAGGAACAGTTGCTCCGGAACTGAACCATTGTTTCAACCACCACGAGCTAAAAGTGGTGGAACCGGCACTTATCGAAAAGACGATAAGGATGATGACAAGGGCTAGTCCAGCCACCTGCACTTTTGAGATATAACGAGTACACCTCGGGAGACACGTCTTTTCTGGCTTTTTCCAACTCTGTAATATATTGTACCACGAACCAAGTTACAGTCAATTTCACGACCCGTGGTGCATACGAAACCATTAATAAAATATTTACAGATGATGCGTACACCGTACACTTAATTACCTATCTGCATTTTCTTTGCATTGGATACTGTGGCTTCGTCGATTTTCAAATCAAGAATATCCGAGTCGGAATCAAGACTGCAATATTATATCAATAATCATTTAAAACCACGGCATTTTAAAAGCAAACAAAGAAGCTACAAGGATCATTTACCTGTCTTCTTCATGTCTATCATCATTTCCATTCTTGGACTGTAGCACCGAGTTCCATAAAGTGGCGTAAGGAGACCCATTCCTGGCAAGTAGGTCTTCATGCCTTCCATTCTCTGCAATTTTCCCATCGGAAAGGACCAGTATTTCATCGCAGTCCTTGAGATAGTTCAGCTGATGTGTGACAAGGAGCACGGTTTTCTTTTGCTTTACCAATTTATTGACAATTGCATTCTCAAAGATGGCCTTTGCCACACGGTTATCCAAGCCAGAGAGGGGATCGTCCAGCAAGTAAATGTCGCCTGACTGATAGTACAACGCTCTGGCTAATGAAATCCGCTGGCGTTGCCCTCCGGACAAGTTGGATCCGTTGTTCTCAACTCGAGTCAAGTCGCCCAGGGGGAGGGTTCCAAAGTCGTTTACCAGGCAGCATGATTCAATGCAGTTGTAATATCTTATAACAGAAGAAAGGGAAATTATTAGTTTTGTTTTGCGTGATAAAGGTTGGGTATGTAAAGGTATGCATATTCAGCGGGTTACTTTACTTCACTGAATCGAATTCCTCTCCAAACACAATGTTCTCTCGAATAGTTCCTCTGAAGAGCCATGGCTGTTGGGGCACATAAGCTGTTCTTCCAAACACGTTCAGCAACCCTTTCTCCGTGGTAAGTGAGCCCGCAATTGTTTCTAGTAATGTCGTTTTTCCTGCAGCAAACCCCAATAATTTAAAATTAACAAAGCTGCTATAATTACCACTAAAATATTTATGCCCATTTGGAAATTCAAGAAAAGCATACCACTCCCAACGTAGCCGCACACCCCCACAAAACTACCCTGAAAAAATGGAAAGTCGGGTAAAAACTTAAATAAAATACTTCAAAGTTAGTTACATGATTACTGTGAAAGAGACCTTTTTAATATGCAAAGTAATTGGTCCAAGGTGAAAGGCCATGTTTTCACTGCTACTGCTACTCTCACTATTTCCTAAAAGTCGTTCAATACTGTTGACATCTTTGGTGTCCTTATTGCTTTTTCGTTTGGCCTTAGTGGGCTTGTTGTTCACATCCAAGTATTCCCGTCTGGTCAAATTCAGATCTTCGAACACCAGTGCTTCGTCGACGTCCGCGTGATTACTGTCGCAAACGTTTCGTGTAGTGTCTTTAAGTTCTGGTAGTGTTAGCAGACTCTACAAGAATATGAAATGATACTCCTTATGTAGTTCAGACAGGATGGGGAGTTTTTATATAGACAGTGTCTTATATATAACGCGTAACCGTACCTTCATTCTTTCGCAGCATATTCCGAAGGAATACCAACAATCATACAGTTGGGTCAGCATTCGAATGGAGAAGAATAGTAGTGAAAATATGAACAAAATGGTGAAAGCCTATGTTTTAAGGTACAAAAGTCAGCAATTTTAATTAATTTTGCCAAATGACATAATGTGGCAAGTGCATGGTATAGCTTTTATAAGCGCACATACAGGCAATTCGGCAATCGAGAATAAAAGAGCGTGTCCCCAAGGAATATAAGGAATGGTGAAAGAATGAAAGTACAGGTTCAGCAACATTATATAGCATAGCAGAGCAGTTCAGTATAGGTATATCATACAAAACTGGTTAAAATCCCCATTAAAGCAGGGGTTTGAATACATTTATAAGAACGACAAACATTATATTTTACATAAAAACCAAGCCGAAGATAAGTAGTCACCTGTATTCTTGGAATAGCAATTTCAGCTTCAAACCAAGCCCGAAGACCTGTTCGGATACGACTAAAAGTGGGACGGATTCGCCCCGTATACACAGCAGTAATGCAAAAAGCCTTGGAGAAAAGAACCCAGCTTACAATTAAAAGATTCATTAGACAGAGCCCATACATGTAGTGGATATAGATTTACGATAGCAGCAGCAGCTTCGAATAAAAAGCTCAAAAGCATATATCTTATCCTTATAATTCTTTAGAATGTATGTAATCATGCATACCTGAGCAGGCAAAAGGGACTTTCCTGTAGTAATATAGAGTAGAAATGTTAAAATAAGTGCCACGTGTGGCAGGCTCGGTCCAAGTACAACACTGAAGCTTTGAAGTAACTGACTTTTCACGAGATACTTGTGTTCCCTGTCTCTCACATCTTTTGTGTCGTATTTAAAAATTAAAAATTTATATTCAGCAGGTTATTAGCATATTGCTTAAATATCATAATCGCAATCATTGAAGTAATCAATACCGGAAATCGTTTTGTACAGATAATTTTCCCATGCAAACATTTTAAGAAACTTGAAATGCTGGATGACTTGGGAAATCAAGGAGACCCGCTCATCTTTCACCCGCACTGCTTTGCGCTTCATTGATCCGCTTCCTTTTGCGAGAAAGTACTGCAGACAAGTAAATCATGTTTGCATTATTGCATATTGCACACGCGTTCAAGTTAAATTACAAAATTGTTAAGCAGCACAGAATTAAAGAGAACCAACTTGCAAGGGATAGGCCAATGGAAACACTGACAGTCCGATGAGCGGAAGCCATCCTAATTCAAGCCAAATGTAAATTGTACTCATCAGCAGGACAATTGGTCCTCCAATTGCCACTTGACCGAATACGATAACTTCATACAGTTTTCCACAGTCTCCGGAAACCAAATTAAGTAGCTATTCCAAAATAAAATAGTATGGACACGCTCATAACTCTCAAGCAAATGCGGTCCCTCGTCTTTTAGTTTTGATTTATGTGAAGACTTTTTTTTTACCTTGGAAGAAAGTTCGCCTGTAAGATTCCCTATTCGTAAGACTTTGCGGTAAACTAAACCCATGCTAGCAGCTTTCAGACGATATGCAGTCCTTTAGGATTATAAAAGGATGTTGTTCAAATATACTTTTAAGCTTTATACTTCATCCCATGGAGTGACTGGCACTCGCCGTATTAGAGCAAAAACTAAAAACTAACATTTTACCTATAACTCAGTGCCCATGTTAGCGTTAAGAAGAACACTCTTCCAATTTCACAGAGAGCAAGTAGAGAAATCCAGATGAGTCCATCGTACTTATTCGCCGGTGAACCAGTTTTTGCATAAAATATGATTTGTTTCATTAAAATAGTCTGCAAAGTATAAGACAATCTATGTACTCACGTAGGAAATTTCATAAAATAAATGTCTTTTTTTGCTCTTTCTACATGTCAACTGAACGGAAAGAGGACTAATTTACCGGCGAAATAAATCCAAGGACAAGGCTAATAATATAGATGAGAGTGGTAATCAAGACTCGACTGCGACAGTATAGCCAAGCGACTCTGCCAAAACTGGGACGGGAATTGCTGTTAATGTCCGCAAGTGAGATTTCACGGGCCCAGAGCTGCTCCAATAAATCCGAATTTCTGTTACACCTTTCTTTGGAGGGGATGGTAGGAATGTCAGCATCGACTAGCCCTTGCTTGTCCGCTAAATCCATTAAAGGGCCCATCCACCAGAAAGTTGCAAAGGACAGCCAGCTCGCAGTCTCCACAGGATGCTGCGGCTGCTTATTGGATGCTCCCAGCAGAACATCGTCCGCAGCATCATCATTGACGTCGCTGAGCAAACGTTGCCAAAAGGATTAGATATTAAATTATTTTTACATTTTTGTGCAACGGGTCCCTTATCCCTACTTACCCGGAAGCAGTTCCAGCAGGTTTACCCATGTGCACCTTGATTTATGCACTTCAGTCCCGTTTTTATTGTACGTTCAAACCGGGGTGGCGTGTACTGCGGTGGTTCTGCTTTGTAAAAAGGATTTTTTTGTTACTAACTTTCAAAAAACAAGTCGAGTTGTCAAATGGTACAATAGGCAAGCATTGGGTTCTGAATCTTTCATTCTTACACAGCATACAAATGTTTTTTACGTATTTATTTGTATCTTACCTTATGGGAATGTAAATGCTGTGTACTCCAGTTGACAGCATTATCTTATCGATTCAGGGATAGATAAGCTAGATACACAGGAGGTTTGTGAATACGGGCGTATGTTTTAATTAAAACGCAACTTGCATGCAACAGGCGATAATAATATGTAAAAACGTATGCATGACATATATGTATCTTATTTTTTTAACAGACCTGTTCATTTAGTGTAGCCAATTGTAGTTACGAGAAATTTAGATATCAAATTGGGAAAACCGGAAACGTTTTAGAAGGGGTGGCGTCGTATCGGTCTTATGATTTACTTGCGGACGACTTTATCAGGGAACCCACACACATCCCGTCATTCCCGTCTGAACCCCAGAGCCACATTGCCTCTGTTAACATTTATATGATAATTTTATTAAAATAAAATACAACAAGCAGGCAAGACTACAGTAGCAAGTAGCAACAAGCCAGTGCACTGGGGTTCTTCTCCTTCCACAGCTGGTTCAACAAAAAACTAGCAACTAGTCGATAGGCGCATGTTAAAACATGCTTTTTTTGTTTCCTGAGTTTACGTTACACAAGTCAAAGCTACAGTACGAAAGATATAAATACAGCAAAGAACGGTTTTTACTTGAAATTGAGTAGCAATACTAGCAATCCAGCATCCAAC
>JAANSN010001312.1:0-35334 GCA_036850665.1 Dicranocentrus wangi | reverse complement strand
TTGTGTACTTTATGCTGTACACAATACCAGCAGCAGCGTATAGCGTCAAAATCGCTTTTTGGTTGCTTTCTTTCTGAGTGGTTTCTCTAAACCACTATATATTATTCGTAAAAACTTCTTTCTTGACTCAAGGCTAGGGAATGGAGCGGGCGAACGACAAGTATACTCATACTCATGGTCATTATTATCATCGTTACAGATAGGTTTAATGTGTTAGTTCGAAGAATTTTAGATTTTTAATACGTTCAGAGAAAAAGTTATAACAATGGAACAATGCAGAGAGAAATTGTTCCTTGCTATTCATGGGTAGAGTTTCATTTTGGTGACGTAATGTGTAAAATTACTAAACCCTAACCAGATTCTGACTTATTTGTGGAAGACACAGAACAGGTTGATTTTTTCTTTAGGATATTTCGGATTTGTGTGGGCATTTATCTTGTTATACAACACTCATATACACCTATCTTCGATTCTTGGTACTGGAATCTATTATGTGTTTAGATATTAGGCTTTATATTTTTTATGATAACGTCGTTGATATTGGCATCAATGTTACGCCATGAACACGGCAGCAAGCTATTATGATATCTCTCAAGCTAATAGTTAAATGCCAGACAGACGGCATACCTATTTAATTAGTAAATATATAATTATGCTGATAGACTATCATAATCATAACAATCAATCAAGACTTATGGGGTACACCTTCCTTGTGCCGGAATGATAATGGTAAGCCGCCACTAGTGTGCGCTAACGGGATATCTTGGCTGACTGGGTATTAGGATTTTTATGTAATCATGATTAAATATTAAATATATACATAATATGTACTCGGTAACCTTGTAATATGTACGGGACCAGTTGTGGCAATGGTGGCCCGGAATTTGGTACATCTTTTTGACGCCATTTTGTCGCTCAGTAGCAGTATAACAACAAGTTTGAGACTGGCAGAGTTGCTTGTAATTAAAAGTTATTTGTACTTGTATGAGCGATCTGGGTGATCTTTCATAAGGTTGACGATAGCGTTTTAAATTACAATCGTACTAAACTGGTACTCTTTAGCAAATGAAATACCTATTCTACAAGTTCGGAAAATTGAACATTGGAAATCTTGTAAATATGCACTACAAAATCAAATTCTAGTATTTCACGAACGTGCAAACAAACAACTGACTGATAATCCGAAAGAACATTTTTTACACTAGATACTCTTGCAAATCACTTTTTTTGTAGGACCACAGCCATTCTTTACATCCCAAAGAACTTTTTCTGTCTGTGGGCTTGAAATATACTTAATTAATCCAGAGAGACTAGGTATCAAACTAACTCAACAATTTCGTATGATTTTTATATACATAATCATCATCTTCCTATGTGAAATATAACATTACTAATATGTAGAATGCGCATGCATATTAGGTCCAAAAATGTGTTGCACCGTTGTGATGATGTACGTACAGCAGGAATAAAACCTAATATTAAGTATTTAATTATTAAATCAAATCTGTTCTATAGACAGGCAACTCCGTCAAATATCCTACGTAATAATTATATTCGTTAAAATCAAAGTTTATCATGCATTTTCATAGGAAGTAATGAGGTACCACCGCAAAAATATCGCTCAGGTATTCAACATCACGCACACACTTTTACTAATCTAACCATAACCATGTCCATTCTTCTGCATTCCAAATGGTCGGTAGCTGCTAAGCTAAACCCTTTTCAGCAAATTCTATTCAGACTAGTACTTTGTGCGATGGCGTATTTTTTCACGGTTTTATATCAACGAATATTTCATCTACATCATCCCATTCAACAATTATTCGCTAACCAATTGATATATAATTATACAGATCCCATAATTGTATAGGTCGAGAAATTGTATCCAGTCTGGTACAGTGTGACTAACGACAATACCAAATTTTTCGGCATTCGTGACCAATGCAAAGGACGAGTTTTGCATCCCTTGATTCTTGTATCCGATAAAATCCATATTCATAACTATCTATTTTTGTGCTCGCAACATGATCAACTTGATCAATTTCTCAAGGTTGAGCAGGGCTGCAAGTTACATTCAATTTCAATATATTTCAAGTGCGTAAAACTAGATTTTTCTTGAATTAATACATACCTGGACGAGGAAAATTTGACCACGGGAATGATGTGATTGATATGTGAAGACATTGTATTACGGCTTATATATTGCGGAGATGAAGATTTTGTGGAGACTCTCTGGGGCTGTTTGAGACTTTGACGCACTCAACCAATGCGATATTTTTTTAATCAAATGTGAAGACACAAAACAATTTATATATTTTTTGTTCTCGCTTCGCACACGTTTTCCTAAACAGTGACAACTCGTTTAGTTAGTATCACAGCAGTACGAACACGAACTGAGGATGTGAAATGAAATGGAAAATTGGATTGTATATATGATCTGTGGCAAGAAGGTGCTTTACTGAAGCGGTAATGGCATGATAAAACACTCTCATCATCATCATCATCATCATCAAGGTATTGTACGAAGGATTATTGCATCTTGAGTAGCGTATATTATATACGGTATAATGCAAATGCGTTTTAAGGAGTAATGATCATTATTATTCTGACTGAAGCTTAATATGAAAGAGTGTTTATCAGCAGAAACTGATTGGTTTGGCGTCATATCGTCACCAAGCGTTAAGCACATATATACCTACTCATGTGGTTCCTATAAGTATATATAACTAACTAATACATTCATAACTGATATTAGCTTATTGACAACTTTATCAAAGAGAGTGGCAGTCAATAATGCGAGGTGATGATGACAAATAATAATATGATATTTGGTGTACTATGTCGTCAGCCAAACTTGCTTGTTATTCCTGATGTATGAAATGAAAGCCTAGTGTAGTACCTATATACCATCACTTCATCACTGACTAAAAACAGTCAATCGATCACACCTAATCAGAATCACTTTGCATCTGTATTTTTTGTAAATGCGCTCATGGATGATCTTCCTCTCTCGTTTGCATTGGTACGGTGGTATGTGTAACTTTGAATAGTTCAACTTCTAAAGCACAATTACGTGTCATACGACGATGTGTACATTTTNCTGTATTTTTTGTAAATGCGCTCATGGATGATCTTCCTCTCTCGTTTGCATTGGTACGGTGGTATGTGTAACTTTGAATAGTTCAACTTCTAAAGCACAATTACGTGTCATACGACGATGTGTACATTTTAATCTGTTTTTTGATGTATTTGGTGTGTGTGTGTGTGTGTGTGTGTGTGTGCAGGTTAATGAAAGAAAAACACGAGTGGACTTTTTATTAACAATCTGATGAAATTGAACATGAACACCAAATCAGTCCATCCTCGCACTCCTATCGGAGTTCAGCGTAAAAATACAATTTCATTGACAATTAAAAATGACAATTTGGTCCTCGAGCTGGTTTTGGTTTTACTGACGTAGTCACTGTTGTTGTTCAGCTTTTAATTTGGCAAATGATATTAATATTCAATTAAAACAAGTTTGCACCTTTATAGAAAATGTGAACATTTTAACTGTCACATTTAACATTCCTGTTTACACGATTACAAGCTCAGCGCCATCGCCATCGTCATCATAAGTCCATTTCGCTACTTGCAGAGTAATTTAATGCTTTTGGGCTTTTCCATTTCATATCCCTGGTTGCGTCCGTTTTTTTTGAAGTTGGTGAGTAAAAAAGTAAATAACAAACATTGCTACATGTCACTTTCATTAATCAGTTTATCTTTCTGCTTGCTTCCCCGCAAATATTCATGATGATGATTGTATATTTGGGTTATATTTGGCACTCTGCAGGACATTGTTAACATAACCGGTTCGTCCAAAGTAAATCATAGCCTACACTGTCAACATTTAGTTGAAAAATATACTAATTTAGGGAAAGTAAATCATTCACCAGGAAAACCTAGCTCGTAAAGAATACGTCGCATTGTATGGCTCATTCTCTGCTAATCCAAGCAAACACATATTATTGCTATTGATAGTGCCACTTTGCTCAAGAAAACAAGTGCGTGCACAATGCACAACACAACGTCAAATGTACAAAGTATGCGGCGACGGACGACCTGTGTAGCTAAACTAGGTAAGTAGGTAGGTAATTTCAAACTAACTAACCATATAACATACCACTGCACTGTGTTATGGTGAAACAGCAAAATATTTTAATTTTTATCAGTGCATAAGTCACCATCCTCATTAATCATAGGAAAATCTGCAGTCGCTTGCAGATTCCGCATTTAACCAGTTTCGATCCCCAACTAAATACATCACAATATATCACTTATGACCTGTGTAGCTAAACTAGGTAAGTAGGTAGGTAATTTCAAACTAACTAACCATATAACATACCACTGCACTGTGTTATGGTGAAACAGCAAAATATTTGAATTTTTATCAGTGCATAAGTCACCATTCTCATTAATCATATGAAAATCTGCAGTCGCTTGCAGATTCCGCATTTAACCAGTTTCGATCCCCAACTAAATACATCACAATATATCACATATTATGTTTCTTTGGTCTACATCCTTTTTTTACTTTTTATAATGTAAATGAGCTCGACATCTCCTCACGTGCATACAATATATCGTTGTTTCTTTTTGCCTGAACAGAGCAACACTTGCTAATACTTTCCGCTTGATTTATGGAGATATACTAAGTATATACGTCATTCGGATCCACTTGTATTCAATAAAGTGTATATAGATTGCAATTGTGTGTTATAAGTTGCAATTGCAATGAACAACTTTTGTTGACAGACATGTAAAAATAGACACGAAATTTATTAATTGGAAGGAAACTCTAATCTTTCAAGTTACATTCACCCACATTTTTTTTACAGAGATGTGGATGACGATCGGCTCGTGTGCTCAAGAACAAAGAAAAAAAAAAGAGTTTTGTGTTGTGTATCATATGATGATGACACGCAGTAGTGCAGTGCTATTTTCTACATCTGGCAAACTCCTTGCTCGATAATGGAGCACTAAAGTAGGTATAAAGTGTAAGTGAATGTGACTGATGAATGGTTATGATAATGACAGTATATCATTTACATTTGATGCTTTTACAGCAAGACATACCTCGCATCTGTAAAATCTCGATTTGTAGGAAAATCCAAGAGTGGTTATAAAAGTCAAAGTACAATTTATACAAGGGTGGTGTGGTGACGTTTATTACAGGCATGTGTTAATAGTTTTCACATTTAAAAAAGTAGCACTAGTCAGTGTATTTAATTTTGCCTATTTTAAACTTTGTTATATGCATTATGTCTCAACAGGTACGTACGTTTTTATTTACCCTGTGTAGATATACGTTCTGGCGCTATTGTACTATTTACTATTTTTAAAGTACTATAAATTTTCTACTTATAGTCTTGTATTCTCTTCTATTGCCATTCATGATGTGTACTCCATTTGATCCTGTTTGGTTGCAATTGTCGTCTTCTCTAAACGCTGGGTTTTGTATACCCGTTTTGAGATCTACAGCAAAATTCCCGTTGGGATTGTACGGCTCTGAGTTCCTCCCGTTTGATTTGACTCCGTTCGTCGAAGGTTTCTGGTTTGAAAGAATTTAAGGTTTTAATACCATTATTGTGGAAACATATCGAGTCATTTGCGTATTAGTTATTTTCATCACCTCGATATCCACACCAAGCTCCCAGCCAATAGACGAAAGTACACTATCTGGTAACAACCAGGTGACAAAAGTGTCCACAGCGGGACTGATTAGTTTTGGATTCAGTTTACGTGGATCCTGAGGTCTGGTAAGGAAACTGATGATAAGGCCAACGAAAACCGTAACGCAGCATCCTATTGCAGAGTACCACATGTATGAGATGCGGTACATTTCATTAAAGTCTCCGCTGTAAAAAGTAATGTCACAAACATCATGAAATTACTACCCATTCCCCTCACCCGCTTGCACGATCATACGTATCCTTTTACTAGGAATTTGTGCTTTTTACAAATTTTACCTTTCTGTCTCGTGTGGTGAAGGGGGCAGTGTGAAATTTCCAAAGCCACAACCTTCCACACTTACAGGTAGTTTAGGAACAATGATTTGTTTTCGAGCAATAGCCACATTAGCACCTATTCCTAACCAGAATGTATACAGTAAAGCCGTGACTGTTCCGATGAATGCTCCAATCCAGTTAGCCCACGGGAAAAACATTCCCAGGGAAAACACTCCAAGAAGAGGTCCTGTGTAATTATTGCGAAATATTTTTGTGCTTTAATCTTGATATTATCACGTGGAGAAATGCTGTGTAAGTGTTCCACTCTATATACCTCCAATGATTCCAAATATGCTAAGTGCTGCTTGCAAAACTCCGCCAAGTTGCTCAGCCACAAAAACGAGTCCAAAGGAAATGAGACCATAGGCCACTGCTAAAAATTTGGAAACTTTTGTAGCCCTCTCGTCAGTAATATTTGGATAGCAAACGCCACGAACAAAGTCCTCCAAAGTGATTGCTGCTAAGCTGTTTAATCCACTTGAGACAGTACTACAAAATTAAAGCAGTTTTTCATACAACTAAACAAGCAATAATTATTATTATATTCCATCAGCTCGTGCTCCAACAGGCAAAACTATACCTTAATGCTCCAGAAAATATGCCAGCCACGAAAAGCCCTGGCAGTCCAGGAAAGCTTCCTAAAGTATCCATTACAAACAATGGGAAAAGCTGATCTGCTGATTTAACACGCTAAAAAATGATATACACAAAATATATATATATATTTTTTTAGCTTTCCAGTAATTCAGTAACAACTTCATTTACGATGTTCAAGGATCATTGACAAACCTGGGAAATGATGGGATCGCACGTGGAATATTTTGCGTAAATGACTAGCCCCGCGTAGCAGCACAAAGTTAAAATCCCAAGAAGACCAAAAAAGTTTATGCATAACGCCCTATGTAAATTCAAACGATGAATGGAAGACAAATATTATATAGATTGAATGCTAATCAGTTTTCCTGAGTACTGTTCCCACAATAAGTCGAATTCATACCACTGAGCTTTTCTCTTTGTTGGAACACTCAAATACCGTTGAACCTGAGCTTGATTGCATCCATAAACCGTAACCCAAGTGAAGTATCCTCCAATCAGTAATCCCCATACGGTGTGTCGAGTTCTCGGATCAAAATCAAAGCTACGACCACATAGATATAGGTATGTAAGTAAACATTAATCCTAGTCGCTAATTGACTTATAAAAAATAAATACCAAGATTAAATTCATTTCGTAAGGTATCATGTATTTATACTTGAAAAATTCCAGTCTTCCGCCTTCACTCGCAATATTCCAAACTTCACTATGCCCTCCAACGTCAGACGCCCCTTTAAAGATGACCACGAACATTGCCGCAAACATAATAATAACCTGGAAGCAATTATTATTAATCCATAATCAAATTCGAACAATCCTTGACTTAAAACCTATCGTCAGAAGTATGTATATTTTGCATGACTCAATAATTACCTGGAATGCATCGGTCCAGACAACAGCTTTCATGCCACCCTTTAGAAAAGTTAATTAAACTGAATTGAAAAAACGTGAAAGATTGTCAAACTTCAGCAACATTGACCATTTAAAAGTTTCCGGTAACTTACCACAGTTGTATAGAATGTGCAAATGAAGAAAATTGCGACCACGCATCCATAAACATTCAAGCCAGTCACTGTTACAGAAAAGCAATTGTTTGTTAGCATTTTAGACATAATAGTGTTTGCATGAAAATAACTGCTGCATCATCAACGACATGACATGACATTAAATTCCGTAAAGAGCTCAATTTTTAGCTTTACCTTGACTAAGAGCAATTGCTGGAGCGTATACAACAATCGCCATGTATATTGTCTGAAATAAAAGGAATATAAACAATTCAAAAAATCGTTCTTGAGTCATGATGATATCTCTCACGGCATGGTGTACGTACACACACATCAATCATAATCATCACGTATTCACACATTCTAAGAAGTCAATTTTTTACCATCTGTGCTATGAAAATTGCCGAGCCAAGTTGTCGGACGGGCTTTGCAAAACGGAGCTCCAAATACTAGAAAATAAAACAACGTCACACAAATTAAAATCCCGGATTTTACTTCGCATAGGTCGAATATACCGAAAATTGCATGATTGTATGAATGTGGACTGGGAACGAGGACGCAGAGTTGAGATCTTGCAGAAAAATCTTATTGAGCAACAAGTTAATGACGCGGACCAAATCACGCTTGCCAATTTTCCTGGCATCTGCTACCATTTGAAAATGCTCCCAACACATGCAACTCAAAGATTACTGTCAAATATAATATCCTATGTATCATCTTGTGATGACTTTTTTCGCGTCGAATTTACAAAACAAACATTCAAGTTGTGCCTAATTACATAGGTTGCTTATATGTAGAGCAGGAAATCGAGGGAGTTTTAACAATTAAGCATTGACAGGTCGAATGCAGAAAAATACAAGTTTAAAATTATCGTGAGACTTTTTTTTTATCGATCTAGGTTATAAGGAATGCGTTTCGCACACGAGTTTCATTCAGCTCACCCTGCCTACCTGATACCTGTGAGTTCGCACATTATCAAAATAAACAATTTCTTTTGTAGCCTTACTTGCATAAGCGGATTAAGTTACGTGTAATGTAATTTGATTAATTTTGATTTTTGTAGCCAGTTTCCTCAAAAGTTAAGAAAGTGTTTGCCTTCAATAAAATTTATTTATATGTAGAGCAGGAAATCGAGGGAGTTTTAACATATTAAGCATTGACAGGTCGAATGCAGAAAAATACAAGTTTAAAATTATCGTGAGACTTTTTTTTTTATCGATCTAGGTTATTATAAGGAATGCGTTTCGCACACGAGTTTCATTCAGCTCACCCTGCCTACCTGTGAGTTCGCACATTATCAAAATAAACAATTTCTTTTGTAGCCTTACTTGCATAATAAGCGGATTAAGTTACGTGTAATGTAATTTGATTAATTTTGATTTTTGTAGCCAGTTTCCTCAAAAGTTAAGAAAGTGTTTGCCTTCAATAAAATTTACCTCATTATTCTGTACAAAAGGGATATTACGTTACGATACAAAAGATTTGTACCTCATACGCTGACGTCACTTGAAGCTCAAAAAATACTGGAAGATAAATAAAGGCTGCAGCCGCTGTAACGAAAATGTAAGACGGTCCAATCATCCAATATAGCGTGCCTGGATGAAAGAAAACAAAAAGCAGGTGTAATGAGTAATAATGAGCATAATATTGTTCATGATTCATAAGAAGGATATAGCAGGGAATATTAATAATCCTTGGATTTGGATTTCATAGTCTCGCAAAACATATCTTTGAGGTCCATAATGAAACGTTATCGAAGGAATCAAATACTGATGCTGCGCACATACCTTTCGAATAAACTTCGGCAGGCGTTCCCAGCAAAGTAATTGCCGATATAAACCTAGAAAGATGAATGTCAAAGTATTTGTCATTATGAACAATTCATATTAGCAATTTTTTAGTACATCCGAGTTAACCGATTTTAGCACATTCATAAATGCTTCCATAATAGGCAATCTAATCAAGCTATTTTCATTAACTATATAGTTTGACGTAAACATGAACTCGACAAGATTAAATTTCTCCTGGCTTATTTTAAAATTTACGAACCGCGGCATGCATTGTCTTTGATTTGATGCATTCCCAACAGACCGACCGAAAATATGTACATTCCAATTATAATTACTATTTCAAGGTGAGACAAAAACGCTGACTTGCTGACAAAGACACAAAAAAAAGGTTTAACGGAATAATGGCGAGAGCTCAACATTACACTAACCCAGTTTGCTCTGCACACTAATACACACGTAAATGTGGGGAATGCGGACAGGTAGAGCAACAGGAAACGCGCATTCTGCCAAAATGAACAAAAAGAAAAAAGGGGAAAAAGACAAACTTGTTAGTCAATCTATTGAGCTGTCATATCAAATTGTCCAAATTCCAGGAAGAATTGAATACATGGAATGACAAGCCTGCGAAAATTCAGTCATCCTTGTACATTTTACAACGCACGTCATTGTGGATTCCACTCAATATGATCTTGTGCATGTGTTATCCTACTCAATACGTGGGTGGCTGGCTACAGCGGCTTGCAAGCGTATCAGCACTCCAACCCAACTCTGGACACTTTTTTGGAACACATATTCCACAACAAAAAGCTGACTCTGGTGGTCACTCATTATAATAAATTACCTTGTTTGCAAAGGCACTTGACTA
Organism: Dicranocentrus wangi; assembly: GCA_036850665.1. Taxonomy (NCBI): domain Eukaryota; kingdom Metazoa; phylum Arthropoda; class Collembola; order Entomobryomorpha; family Entomobryidae; genus Dicranocentrus; species Dicranocentrus wangi. The sequence goes on along the minus strand of JAANSN010001312.1, from coordinate 25,034 downwards.
TGTCCATTGCATTGTTCAGACATTGGATGAATATCTAATTAACATGTTCCAACGTTTCGTGAACAGTTTTACAATATTATAGGGATTACAAAAGCGGCTTATCTCTAACAAGGCATTCTTTCTTACGAAGCAATCAACGATGCTGCAACAGGGAAAACTCCTAAACTCCTATTTCCCATGAGAAATTCACTCGTGGTGCTCTGCTTATTCCCAGTACATCCATAGAACAGCCCAATTCCAGCGGACACGGCCAACATCAATGCAAAAACCAAGTATTCTGGCCATCCGAACAGGTCCGAGAGTGCCCCGGGTGGTAGCACCGTTCCGTTGATCATGTTTAGGCAGTTCAATTATTACAAATCCCACTACGCCGTAACAGTAATTATATGTATTCACACAATAACCGCACACACTTTGTTAAACAAACAACCACGGAGCACACAATATCACGTTTCGCTGAAGTCGTTAAAAAATGGATTCATTGACCAGACGCAAATCCGCGAGTTGAATTGTATTTTTTTCGTACAGAATGACGCTCCGCGATCGAGCTTGAATTCAGTGAAAAACTGAATGAATATTTATGTGCGGTTATGAGAATTACTGATTCCAATCATCCAATCCAACTATAGTTCGCTAATAGGTACGCAGCAGCTATATGTTTGGATGTGGTTAATGCTGCTGTGCTGCTGTACTTGGTATACGCGTCCGCTACAATCAATTCCCAAAATTGTACTTGTGTCTGCAAAAATATCTAGTCTTGGTGGAATACTACATACGTCACCTTCAATAAGCTTTTTTAGCTTTTTTTTTACTCACATAAAAACTTGTCTGCATATTTGCTTCAACAATATATAATGGCTCGTCTATATAATATTTTTAATAGTCCTCCTGAGGAATGTACTACCTATATTTATATACTCACTCTTGCACACGTCAAAATTGAATGTGATCAATCCTCAAATACATAATGCTAAATGAGATCACATTTACATTGAATGTAGGCTACGAAGAAAAAAAACTTGCAACGGTTGGCGCTACCTTAAATATCAGATCAACGTCAAAAAAAATGCTACATGTGTGGATCTGCCTGCGCTGACAGGTAAAAGGCTAAAATAAAACTGGTAATATGTATTTGTCTATCAAACATCAAAATGGCTATTGAATTAAATGGGTAAAGGGATTTCACTAGTTACACATATACATTCTCAATTCAACATTCAGCGTAATAATAACTTCTAATAACTCTTAAACACACACAATCCTAAAAGAATAGACAATCAATTCTTCTTCAATATTGCTCCGTCTTGACAGGAATGGCACGATCAGGATTGACGATCTTCTCCATGTGGATGCTGCAAGGTATCTGTAAAACGAAGAAAAAAAGGACGCTGGCCAAACTGGTCCTCAAAACTTTTTTTATACACAATTGTAATGATTGTTATAATAACTTGTAACCCGTTTTCTCAGGCGATTTTTTTACACACACTCACATGCACAAAGTATGTGAAAGTTTCATGTGTATTCTTATACCGTTTGAAAAGAAGGGTTCGATCGAGTACTATACAGCTGACAACTTTATAACTTGTATTGCATGTCAGTGAATATGAGCACTGTGAGCACTAGCTTGGGTCATAATAGTAATAATGTGTGTTAAAATTCATAGGTACACATGTATACACCTGTAGAAGATTATAACAATAGCATTAAATGTTTGGACCAACTGGACAAAAAAACGCTAGTATTGTTGATGTATGTGCTGCAATTGGGGATGCATGTTGTACAGCGTAAACAACTTCCCTGTAATGAGCAAACCCGACGGAGCAATTTTTTTTGCCAGTTTAGTGACAGTATATATTTCATTTCATGTAGGATCAACAATGATGTGATGTTTATGCGATATATATACACACTTGTGTGTACCCATCATTACATGCTGAAACGCATTGTCGCTGAAACCCTTTCTCTCTCGTAATGTGTATGTCACTCCGCGATGATGATGGGGATGGTACTGATGGATGCATGCCGCAGGCTTGCAGGCACATTGTTTTATTGGGAATGGATAAGATATAGATAGATACATTTCATGTTGAGGTGAGGTGATGGGATAATGGTGTGAATCTGATTAAAATGGATTTAGAAATGTTTTCCTACCTAATGCCAATTGTGTGTGGTGCGTGTGTGTAGTTTGATGATGATGGGTATATTTACAGCTACGGTTTTACCTTAGTTAGCGCGGTTGGTAGGCTTGCTGGCTCTTTTGTAATAGTATTCTAAATAGATATTTGCCAGTCATATATTTCGCTGTAGAAATGGCTTGTCAGACAGACAGCACCTTTTGTATAACCGTCGTTGTCGCTATCACTATCACATTTTTAAGAGAAAAAATCCACAAAATTCCTCAAGGTCTGAATAATTTTGTATGTGAAAAACTGCAACATGGAATAATGTGATTTTGCTTATGCATATGAGATGATAGAATGTTCATTTTGCGCAGTTCGGAGAGTTTGGGCGCACATCTGTGTCACAATGTCATCGTTTTCCCAAGACATCGGTAAATGCGCATGGTGATCACTTCAAATGGGCTCGAGTTCCCATGCATTTCGTCCGAAAGGGAAGGGATGCAATTATAAAGGGACTTCGCTGGTGCACTATACATTATACTTAATTACTGATGTTTGTATTACCTTGTCCTGCTCTCCTTTATTACTTGCTATTGTTTGCCAACTGTTTATGCCTAAATATAGGGGCAATGATGATGAGGAGGAGGATTTACATACAAACCATTTGACTGTCACATATTGACTATCGCGTAGGTTCCAAACCATTGTTGGAATGAGTACATATAATCAATGATGTATCGAGTTTACTAGGAACATGATATTAGTGTAGGCGCTTTTTAGCAGCATGCGAAGGTCTTGTGCTAACTATACTTTTAAAGGACGAGTTCCTTTCCTTGAAAGCAATATACCTATATAACCTGGCGTAGAATGCATTGTGGCTGTAACCGTCTAACGACTAACGATGCACCTTACTCAGGCGGCAAGGACAGCATGACATTTTTGGACAATGTGCTAACTCGCACATTAAGAAGTGCACTCATTTGCATATCAAGTGGTTTGGGTCAGGTTGGGCTCTTGTAAAAGGTAATAGAGAGGTCAGTGACGGGATAGTGGAGATAGTCTGCTCATTACTGACTACTAACTGCAGACTGCTGCTCATTCATGTTGTATGTACAAAAGCATTTGATCTTGACTTTGATCCTGTCCTCCTTGAGCATATAACATTGAAATCATGCATAAACACCTTTGATGTTGATGTTGTCATCAGAGATGCTTTGGACAAAAAATTGAGAGTCGCAGTCGACTGGAAGCGTTTGCAAATCCTTGTTAAAAATATAAGTGACACGCAGTGGGCTCATGGCAAATAGATAAAAGCTCAAAGACATAACAAAACTAAGCGAGTCCTTTTCAACTTGTTCCTTCCACTTTTTGCTATTGCCCAAGCAGGTAGAAATGGATTATTTGCACATTATAAACCTGTTTTATAATAGTACTTGGTCTACAAATACAATCAATTTTATAAAGCAAAAAACAGTAATTGCAAATGAATCTAGCTGCCTGTAGCAAGTTTCTTTTCACAGCAGTTTATCCTGTAAGAAGGCAAAAGCAAAAGTCTAAAGTAACTGAAAGAGAGAGGGAAGCATGGAGCCAAGTTGCGTCTCTGAATGTTAGAGATTGAGATACATATATTGCGTAAATGGAATTATGAACCTTCTTCCATAATAGCATGTTGGTGAACACCACACCACTAAGGACTAGTCAATGTCCAGACTCCAGACTGTGGTCGCCAGGCGTGTTAGTTATAGTCGCATTAACTGGATTTCCTCCTGTTGACAACTTAACATTGCTCAGAAATCCCTCAACATTTCTCAACTCGCGGTCATACCAAATTGTAAATCGCGTTAATAAAATCAGAGAACATGGAAAGAACTAATTCGATTATTATTATTATCCCTTTACCATCTTTTTCTGGATTTCCCAGGCGTGTAATAGTAATCCGTTTGTCCATGTAAATGATCAGATTATATGAAGAGCTGATAGTCAGGCTGTGTGTGCATATGCCACAGATAAAATTATAGTGTAACTCTCTTTATTACATAAAGTTTCGAACATTTATTTTCCCGTTTTACATTTATTACGCTGTGTGTAGTTAGTAGTAGTAGTAGTAGTGTAGTGTAGTACATTCCAATTTTCCAAAAATTAGATCATATAGCTGTAATTCTTGGCATTACTATAAAAAGCTACTTAGGAGTTTTAGGAAGTTTGATTTTGTGAGTCTCGCTATCTATAAGTCTTGGAAAGCGGAAAGTTAAAAGCGAATCCAATAATAATAATATGTGAAGCCATGCAGCAAAATATCTATCCTTTATATATCCTTTACTAACTAACTAAGCGCATACCCTGAAATAGTTTTCAGTTCTTTTAAAACTTAGTTTGCATCAATTAATTAGCAACTTGTTAAAAGGACAGTATCCGACGTATGAAGATGAAAGGATTATATATAATCTATAAAATCCTTTGAAAAATTATACTCAAATGTACATATACCATACCTACATATATAGACTTTATAGACTTACATTTATTTACACCAAATCACAATTTAAGGAATGTACGCACTCGGAGAACGAAAAGGGAAGCTGTTAATGCATCAATACTTTATTGGGTAGGTAGGTATACCAGACTAAAACGAACGTTTTGTGATCCTCCTCCTCCTCCGTTTGGCTTTCACATTTGATTATTTCTTTCTCCCGAAACATGACACAGCATTGAATGCACAGTAGCGGGAGTACGAAGACCTCTTCCGTGCCAACTCATTTCTCGCACTGTCCAACTCTGGCAAGAATCTGAGTCGGTTCCCTCGCGCTGAGTGGCTCCAAAGGTAATTCAAAAAACTGGTAATGTCCACAGGTGGCTGTTGCTGCTGCTGCTGTACTCCTCCTAGTGGGGTATCAACTGGGATTCCAGTTTCGGGAACTACAGGAACAAACTGTCAAAGATTATGGGATTAGCTAGTTGCCTAGAAAGTAAGTGGTCGTCAGATACAAGCGCAAACGGAAATCCGCACAATCGTATTATTTCATTCACGTAGTATCAAGGTTCATCGACGTCACTTTTTATATGATCATATCTCATCCAACAATCATATATATCTATTCTACTCAACGAAAGGGAGGCTGAAGAAATTTCTTAATATCGGCGCCAGAAAGAAGTAAAAATTTTACCCGATGTTAGCTAACTATAGCGCTAGCTAAATGTGAAAACATTGATTCTAGCGCCAATGGACATAATTCGCAAAAAAAATAATCGTGAATTGAATGTTAGACGAGTTGATCGATCGGTCCTCCAAGATTCTTCGCATACGAGTATAACCAGCAAGGTGATTGATCCCAATTAAAAAATAGGTGTTTGCAACACAATTTTTTTTCCTACAAGCCCCAGCCCAGCCTCCGTACCTGAAAAGATGTGCTAATTTCCGGCCTGAACTTATTAGTGGGCACTTCCAGGAAAAACTAATGCGTCAATATGGTCATTTACTGGAGGAGACCGTTTTACACTTGAAGGATAATAATTGTCACCGGATAGGTATGAACATGTATGACTATTTCAAGAAAAATCGATGATGACGGAAATAATATGTTGTATTTGCAATGCCTACTGTAACCGTAACCCACATTATACAGTAGCTTAACCTTTAGTTATACCATACCTAACAATAGGATTCCAATAATAATATTCAAAAATAGTGTGTAGTGACAGTCACATCAACACTTCTTGAATTACCACTCTCACTCTCGCTGGGATTCCAATTATTTATTATGCAATTTTTTTGCAACTTTTCAATTCCGTGCTTCCCTGGACATTTTATGCTATGGCTATGATACTTGCATAAATGAAAACGCTGGACTTTCAAACTGACAGTCGTGACGAACAAGGCCATTGGAAAGACGGAACAGAAAGAGTGGTAATAGTTTTCGTATGCACGCTTATTCCTGCTTTTATGCAAATGTTCCCAGGTACTGCGCCCCGGCCCCGAGTCGAGACAGCACCTTCCCAGACACTTTTTCTTTTAACGATATCTTTTCGACTTGTGACAGAAGTGTTACCGTTACAGACAACATTGAAACGACAAAACTTCACTGCCCTAAGGGGAGCCATTTATTTGATGAAACTGAACTTTTTTCTAGCAATACATTCACATTCTTCCTAGCCAATTCCATTTCACAATTTCTCCATATTATGTACCCCAAATATCGAAACATACTGCTAAGCCTGGGAACTGCTCCGGGTACCTACGTGCATCTGGCATAAGTCAGAGTTCACCCAGGCAGGAGTCGGCATTAATATTAAATTAGCAAGTCAGGCAGAAAGATGTGCTTACTAACTAGGCAGGGTTGAGTATGGTTACTTGGGTAAGTCACGTATCCAACATTTTCCATGAATATTGCGTCAATGCATTTTAGCGTTTGGAATAACCCTAGCAGAGAGATATCACGATTTATCCGTATGAGCGCTCAACCCACTAATTTCTCAAATCAAAGAAAAGTGGGTACGCAACAACGCCAATATCATATTAAATTGATGACTGATGTTAAATATGCAGCAGATATGCAATTGCACGGTAGGAACAGGCGTTGACATAAAAATGCAATATGACGTGAGGACTATGCGTTCTGTTTATAGTAGTTCAATAATAAAAAAATTAGAATCCTATTTTCTACAAGAAAACTGTTGGTGGGGGGTAGTGCCGGTATGGGGCGACTTGCAACACGACTCTGCAAATATGGTTTTGCATTTTATTGCCTACAGCCAAACAATATATGATTGCATTCAATAACCTTATTACCGCATGATGACGTCAAATTTAGAATTCGGTTACGTCGGATAAATCGCGTCTTTTAAGAATGGATTGAGCTGGGGAAAAAAGAAAGAAAGAAAGATTCCCTTACATTGTATTCAACAACCGGTGGATTCTCCCGACTTCTATAAACCTGCTGCTGCTGCCGAGAGGGAACGAATCCCATTTGATCCTCATTCGAGTTTGCTGGAGCAGCAAAACTATTGTTGACTGTGAGAAGAATAAGGGGCACTCCGAGCATGATAACCTTGGCCATTGTCCAGCTTGCTGATCCTGTAGGCTTCATGCTATACGAAATATTATATATGTGTAGGTGGTCGGCTTCTTGAAAATCAAAAAAATGATGGGCTTCACACACTGCTCAATGAAGAGAAGAAGGAATGGTAGAATTTTTTTTAGAATTTTGTCGACTTTCCTGGTCCTCAGTTTCGCGACCACTTCTCTCTGCACGAATGAATCAGAATTACTTCTTTTTTTAAACTTTCAAGAAAACAGGAAATTGTTGAAATCGTTATTGGAAAGGCCGTTAAGCTATATATGATTTGAGTGAGTGAGTACATGTTTCGCTAAGTACTCCCACGTCGCAGTTTATACGAAACTCAAAACTCTGTGATGGAATGTGTTTCTAAAACAGTCTCCTCAAATAACGTCTTACATATCTCCATTATAAACTCGACAAAGAATTCTTCTTCGCCACTCACTCAATAACTGTATGTCCCATACACCCCAGAGAAGAAAAAAAATGGATTTCCAGGGAACAGATTGAATTTATTCTACAAAAGCTTACAACCTACGTAGTACGACCTCGCCAGAAACGGCCAGAAACGCGCATATATGAAGAATTCCAAATATTATGCATATCATTACGGGGAATAGAACCAGCCACAATCTAAATTAATAGGATAAGCGTTTTTTGTTTTGTCTTTCGTCCCAAAAGGAACCCCCCTTTGACCTGCCTTGTCTCTAAAGGATACTTTGATTGTGCAGTGTGTTTTCTCTCTCGGATCTCCGTAATGGGATCAGAGATCAAAGAACTTGAAAAAAAATAAGTGAAACAATAATTGTGCTCGGTGCTATATCCCTTTTATAAGATTTATATATATACACTACATAAACCCCGTTTCCTTTTCCTTTCAGTATGGCAAGTGATCCACGACGATGGAGAAGATGTTTGCACAGTGCGAGTGCTGCATAGCATGACGATATTATCATTGTATCGACTATGAACAAAAGGGAAATGGTAAAAGCAAACTGTTGAATTGACTACGACTAAAGTAAAAGTAGTAGATATATATATGCATAATATTGTAGCAACCCCCTTCTATTTCATTTCGCCTCGCGCTTTCACAGACGCAAAAAGTTTTAGTAGACCCCTTCAATAAGAGCTAGCGAGCGACCAGACCAGACCATCATCATTATTATCAGTTTACATAAAGGAAAGTTCTAAGCAAACTGCTGCGGTCCGGGAGGTGCATCACTTTTATGATGATGTGCTCTTACGTACTACAACTCACTCAACTCACATACAACACAAAACACAACTATTATTTACTCACCTACTTTTTGAGCTCTCTGCTTTCAACCTCTTCTTCCCTTTCCTTATCTTTGGTGGGCTGCTGCTGTATCAGATATACGTGAACTTGAGGAGATTGTGATTGTGTGGACGTCAAGTGGTACAAAATTTGGTATTTCTCTGGAAGATTACACACACAAAAGAAAAAAAGATTCAGTTTTTGGCAACCATATACGATGACATGCATGCCTACTATGTTTATGTTAACTTTTGTACTCATAACTCAATAAATAGTAAATGTGTGTCGTGCTGTGACAAACAGCTCTTCAAATGACACATTCCGACACACACTTTTCTTTACGTGTAATATGACACATGCTTAATATACGAAAATATGTTTAAATGCTGCTTACGTTTTTTTTNCACACTTTTCTTTACGTGTAATATGACACATGCTTAATATACTACGAAAATATGTTTAAATGCTACTTACGTTTTTTTTGCCGGAACGAAGAAAAAAATGCGTAGCGTGTAGAGTTAGTGAATGAGCTGAGCACTATATTCAGAACCAAGATGCGGATGAATGAATCCGAGAATTGTCCTTTGTTTTACTCGCCCTTAGTATTCAGAGGAGGAGGATGCTACCGTATGTGTAGTTTTTGTATTACGAGATGAAACGTGGCGTGGTCAGAAGAGGAACTCCTCCGTATTGTAGTTTTTTTTGGCAGAAGAGAAAAAGTCACCGAGTTGCTATATTTTTTTGCTTGCTCCTCGAGTGGAAATCCACTTTCTCTGTTGCACTCCTCCACACGGGGTAAGAGAAGCTGTTTATTTCCTTTTGAATTGATGCCAGATGCTGCTTAAAATGTCAACAGGGCGGTAGAATAATGTCACCACCACCCTACAGCAGAATATAATTTACAAAAAATAGCTACTCAGTCCGTCCACAAAATTTCTCTACCCTTTCCAGAAATTCCAGTAGATGCGAATACTACTGGATAGTAAAAAATATGTTTGTTTTTTTAAAAAAAGGTTTATTAATTTTTACTGGATGACTGAGCTCCACAGAAGAAAATGGGGAGAGTTTAGTTAAGTGTGTGTGTGGTTATGTGGTTTAAATGGTAGAAGGAACCTGAGGAGAAGTCAATTTCAGTCTGCCGAGAAAAATAGCAGGGAGTCTTGGTTTATATAGAGAAACACATATGCTTTCACACACTGACACTTTTTTCACTCATCTTCCAGAGTCGTCGTCGTCGTCGTCGGTGGTTGTGTATATCACACAGAAAATAAAGAGTGAGTCCTTTTTCTTTCCTGTATCTCTAACGAAAAGCGCGACATGGATCTGCTGAGCTGGGTACAAAACCCTGTAATATGTTCCTATCGTTGAAAGGGGGAAAAGTTGGACCCAACCGAAATATTGTGGGGATATGATGCACTTATGGAATAAAATGTGAACATGGTGTGTGGTGTGGTGTGTGTGGAGCTCTCTTGTTCTGTTATCTTATGATCCAGAGTGAAAGTATGATCACTCGCCGAGGCACATATACTTATCTTATATATACTTGACTCAATGAACGTTTTCCACTCTTTCACTGGGGGAAACAGTTGGCATATGTTGGGATTAAAAGGGAGAAAGCATGGGTTCATATGTATGTATATGTGTTATTTGGAGATCACACTTATTTCACTGTTCCCCCGTAATGCTTTTCTGCTAATAATAATATATGGATAATGGGAATGAGGCATTAAAAGCAAAGGAATATTTATCTGGATAGATTGTGTAACAGAATGTGACTATTCTTCTTGCGTCGTTATCATTATCACGAAAATGACATGAGCGAAAATATATATATATAGTCGTTTCCCCTTTTTGTGTATGGACATTTGGTGGATCTGAATCAACAGATAAAAAAAGGAAAAAGAAGCAACGGTTACTTTTAGCAAATCTTTGGAAGGCATACTACTATATTATATCACTCAGAGTTTGCACAAGGTATGGCTATTATTGTTCATTTATGGTTGAGGTCCACCAAGAAGAGTGAGATAGGATGAAGTACAGTAAGTGATATATGAGTCAAAGCAAAGCTGCAAAGGTGTAGTTGGTAGTCCAGCCGGGAGAAAAAAGGAAACGCCATTTCTGACCATCTTCATTTAACAGGCTCAATTACAGGGAGATCTTCATGACCATCCTGTTTCCTGAGTGGATAGTACTTGTGGAAACCTCTCCAATTCAACTTACCCCTGAAGTGCGCAGCAGTTTAGTGAAGTATTTTAAAGGGGTTACGCAAAAAGCTCAAGTCTCATTTAAAATGTATTTGCGGAAAAAGGTCTACCCATTTTAATTATCCACGTGTTATTTTTTTTTCATTTACCTGTTTGCCCCAATCTACTCAAGGGCAGGGTGCACAAGGACATACCGAATAAGATTCGGAGTTAACAAGCTGTCAATTCGGATTCTCTTAAAAAGGACACATTTTCCACTTTGACAATTATCCTAGAGGTTTTTTAAATAACACAATTTTCCTACTGTTTATCTTCTTATGTCACGCGTAGGTGGATGGTGGAGACATGGGTAAACAGAAGTCGTAGTTTTCAGGAAAACTTTTTGTGTGTGTATTACAACTCTTTTGAACGAAAACCACATCCGACATTTATCGTTTTTGCTTAAGCCACATTGCAAATATTCGCCAAAGTAAACAAAATGTTGTAGTTAGCCGTAAACCAAAAGTCACTGTTTATTTTGTCGTCAAAAGGGCTTTACATGCCAAAAGATATTTAAACATATGGAAAAAATAGGAGGAGGTCATTTAATCTCCTAATTACGGAAATATACAGCCGTCAACTGTGAAGGACCATGGACCATAACCATATATACCTTGAAATCAATGATTTAGCTGCTTTTATAATCTTATATTTTTTTGGTTTACTATATCATCAGGGAGGATATCCCAAGAAAATACATGTGGGTACACACTTTTACTCATAAAATGAGTCCATCCATCATTCCCCACGACGATTAACCAGGATGGTCAGTGCGAAAACACTAAACCTTGCACTTTACGTAGGCAGAGACATACCTTGCAAAAATCCAGATGCAAACATGAGCCACGCAAAAGAACCACTTTATTATGCACCGCAAAAAAACAGACCCGAGAAATTAATCTGCAAAAAAAAACTAGTAAAAAAGCGAACGACCCTTGTCGCATGTCACAGATCAGTTGAGTTTTAGACCACATTCTTAATTGGACTTGATGTGATCACCCTGCAGATTATATAGGTTGCACTCAGCAGAGATCTGCTGGACTAGCAATATGTGCGGGCGGGCGTATAGGTCATTTTAACATTTAGAACGTTAGGATGGTCTCCCACCGACCTAATCAATGACATTTTGCGGTTGGAATAATAAATTCTAAGCAAATACGTTGTTACCCAAAGAAATGACGTCAAGCATTACCTGTTTCTTTCTTATACACATGTGCCTTCTATAATCACTTGTTTCATCATGATGATGCATGACTACATGTATAGGAACAAAAAGTACCTAAATTGAAATTTTGTAGTATCACTTTCATATTTTTGTGTAGTCTCAATTTAGATCTGCATGTACGTACGTACATTTATGCAGATCCACCAATCTCATTTATTATTCCGTCAATGCTTTTCCCCGTAAATACATCATTAGGTTTTGCCTTCACGCTATCCAATATGCACAACAATATATCCTAACTCACTCCGGTTGCCGTCACTTTGGTAAAAAAAAGTCTCTGAAAAACGGTTGTATTAGAAGAGTCCCTCAAAAAAAATCCCACAAATCTTCAACTTTATCCCGTCCATCTTCTTACTCTCGTAACTTGGATCAATAATGTTCACTCTCGGCTCATAAAAAGTACATCATTTTCACATGAATTTCTGTATTCACGACGACTGTGTCACATTTTGTAAGGTTTCGCAACATCGTATTGACGAAGATGTCCCTTTCCCAAAAGAAAGAAAAAAATGGTCTACAGAAATAAGACCATCTCCGTCCGACTGGAACTTTTGGAGTAATCCCGTTTACCACCACCATTGTGCCATCGCCATCCCCAGTTCCCACTAGTACATTTATTTTGCATGTTGTACGTGGTTTCCTGTGATGGAGAATACAATAATTTTTTGTTGTACCTTAGCTTTTAGATGTACTCCATACATCCGCTGCTGCACTCTATGTTATCAAGGATAAGAATGGTGCTTCTATGGATAAGAAGAAGTTGTTGCAAAAAGCTCAATGGTTTTGAGTTTGTTAGCTTTCAGCTTGTTGCTTTGCTATTTTCCAGAAAGGAAAGTTAAAAAGCCGGAAAAAAGCGGGTGCCCTACCCACGTTTTTTTCCTACACACTTGTAAAATATATATGAATGCACACACGTGCACCACTGCTGGCTGTTGGAGAGAATTATGGATTATGAGAATATCGGAATATCTTGCATCATACTATCATCGCCAAGCCAAGTTGGTAGTAAAGTGTACATAAAGTCTAAAGTCACCTCTCTTTGAGGGCTTTCCACTAGAATGCAGTTGACGTCGAGGACACATTTCGAACTTTTGAGATAAACCACATGTTCCTTTGCCCACACACCTACTTTTCTTTGACGATGTGGTTTAAAAACAAATACGTAATTCTAAAGAGGGTAAGGCAAGGCGTATTTTGTAGCCTCGAAATCTCGAGCGATATTATAGAGTGTGTTCCATTTCCGTATGCTTTCCTGTGCGTCATCCGGTTCCGGAATGAAGTCATATTTATCTCATTTATCACACATTTGCCTTTAAATAGACGTCATAATATTTGCAATGAACTGATAAAAAGGGAATAACATGATTTTAAAAGGTATAACTTCATACGACTTCCATCTCCAAAACTGATCATAGAGGTAAGCTATGAACCTTCACATGTCAAACAAGGTACAAGTGAGGAATAAAACATCATTTCGCTCGTACAAGCAGATTTGTAAGTTAGTGGAAATTAAACAAAAAAAAATAAGATGAAAGGACAAATGGTTGATGATGTTCAAGGGGGAGAAGGTCCTCCTGGAGAATGCAAATGGCACGTTGCATGGCACACTATCACACATTTGCCTTTAAATAGACGTCATAATATTTGCAATGAACTGATAAAAAGGGAATAACATGATTTTAAAGGTATAGCTTCATACGACTTCCATCTCCAAAACTGATCATAAAGGTATGCTATGAACCTTCACATGTCAAACAAGGTGCAAGTGAGGAATAAACATCATTTCGCTCGTACAAGCAGATTTGTAAGTTAGTGGAAATTAAACAAAAAAATAAGATGAAAGGACAAATGGTTGATTGAGGTTGATGTTCAAGGGGAGAAGGTCCTCCTGGAGAATGCAAATGGCACGTTGCATGGCACACACGCGGAAGCTAAAAAAAACTATGCAAAGTTTTTGGCTTCTTCGTATGAACTCTTTTTTGCCTGCTAGCAAACATGTGAAAACGGCACACTCCGTTTTTTTCAGTCCCACTTTGTTCGTTAGCCTTAAACTCCAGACTTCCGACACTATTGTTAAAAATGCTTTGTGTATTATAGTTTTAAAGCGAAGAAAGGGTATCTTTTACAGTGAGCCTGATATGTCTCCTCCTTCCTCGTCACGAGGATGTGTGTGCCCTCTTGATAAAACAAAGTACATAACGCTTATCAAAAACAATCTTCTTGACTTATATTACAGATCGTGTTCTCGCATACCAAGTACCCATTTCTGCATATATTATTTTCGATTTTCCAAAGGGTGTGCTACTGAAGATCTATCACTCATTTATTGATCCGACAATATGTGTTTCTTGAGGAAAAAAATTGTAGCAGTCAACCCCAGGACTTCTCCTCACGCATCGGCATCGCATGTATCAAATATGCATTTTTATTATTCGTTCACATTCACCCGAGATATGGAATGGACTGATAAACAAGACATGCAAATGCAAAATAATATGTACAAATGATATGAAATGATAAGAAACCCAGTTTTACCGACTATATATTCTCCAGAGACTGAATAAATGCAGTTTTTTGTTCACAACGGACAAACTGCGTCAGTCAACTGTCCCACTAAATTTGACATTTTTATTATTTCCCCTACCATTGTCCAGTTAATAAAACAAGTCGTCCCTCATTCTGTTTGACTGGTGACTGTTTCGGTAGCGAGCGTCGTATAGTGGTTCTTACGTAAACGCCACCTCAATAAGGGTGAATCATCAACTTGCCCATGTCATCGTCATGTAAAAGTTATATAGTATTTTTACTCGGGTTTTATCACAATAATAGTTCATCCAGCGAGCCAAAAAGGGGACTTGTGACATAGTGAACAGTAATAACGGAAGCGTTCAAGCAGGAAAACCCCGAAATATACATACATATTTTTTCTTTCAGCTACTCGCTCCCACTGCCAGGGTATCTATACAATAGGATGTATAAAAAAAGAACAGCCGAAACGGAACAGCACACATGTAACAATAAACACACGACGACAAGCAGAGCATGGTAGTATGCCCCAGTGGTGGTGGTGTGAAAAGGGGGCGGATTGGACTTTTTTTTACGGGTAACTTGCCAGCAAAACTACTTTTACATGTAACTGGATGTATCGTCCGTAAGGGTACACAAGGAAGCATTCAAATTTTCTGAGAAAAGTGTATACATATCGGATGAGACTCTATGGAGCACTTGATCAAATGGATAAACACATCATATGGCATAATCACTGTCTGTACTGCATATTATATGATACATTGTACTTTGTACCGAAAAACACCCACTTGAAGTCCGTGTAAAATATCGAATATCGCTGGTATTCAAACATGCATATCTTTTTTCTTCAGTATATATTCGCACTGGAAAGTGGGGAGAATGCAACAGTTGCTGAGACGAGGAGGCTGCTGCTGTGTGAGTGAGAGCGGATAGAAAAAACGGCAAACATCCACCACCACCACTACCACCACCATTGTACACTTTTTTCCCCTTTTCTCCTCTCACCACTCTTTCTCCAGCAGCTTCAACTCACTTGGCGTTCATCCCGAAAGGAATACAGAGAGTTCTCCAATGCACTCCTCTACTTTCTCCCTTTGAGCTTTTCCCAGTGGAGTGCTGCTGGTAGTTTGCAGCAAAGCTCGATTCCCGTGTAGAAAATAGAGGATCACTTCCGAATTCAAGTGATCACTTGAGATTAATTGGTCTTTGACGCAAAGTCCTGATTCAATATTTACCCTGTAAAAATTAGTTTCTTTTTTCGTTTCCCCAATTTGAGAAAAAAATGCTTGAGGGGTAGTTTTTCGTTAAAAGGAGAAAAAGAAGCATTTAGAAAAAAGAATATCTTTCAATTATTATTTTTGGAGGGAATATAAACTTTTCCTTGTGGGCAAGTGCATGATTCCGAGATCATTTGATTTGTTAGCATCTTCCCTTCATTATTGCTGTAATTATTATTAGTCATGGCGAGCATTACACATTTAGTGCTGAGCCTGTTCATCCTCGTTCTCCCGTACGGAACGAGTGGGTATACGATAAATAGAGACTCGTCGAAGGTGTCACCAACAACTCCGCCGGAACAACAGCCGAGTCAAGATGTGAATTCGAAGGGGACAAGTGTGACTACGGCGGAATCATCATCACCGATCCACCACGTGCCATTGGATGTTGCTCCCCGAGCAGCAGTGTCCCTTGTTAAGAGGGAGATTACCCCAGATGACGAAAAGGTTAACGGCTTGTCGTACGATCGGGATATGGTAAGGGGATACTTTTGTTGCGTGCTCTACGTATTTCCGGTTAATATGACTTTCATACGAAGACCCATCATTTCACTTGTCGGGTTTCTTACGGGGGTTTTGGTAATCATTAGTCCCCTTTGCAAAAGTTTGTATCAGATGATGAATTTTATGAGGTGGTATGTTTACATGTTGGGTGGAGGAATTCCATCCTTTGCGGGGTTCTAGTTGAGACACCGACACGCATATAAATCTCATATTTCTCCTTAAACTTTGTCGCTAAATATAGCAGTTATAGTACGTTTGGTAAATACGTACGCACGCAATACATGTTACGCACCATTTTGTAATAATCTTATTACGGATACACAAGACTTCGTCACAGATGTGACTTGCATCAAAGAGAAAAACAACTTTTCAAAATATATTTTTTATGAAAGTCATCCTGCATCATTTTTTAGACCGTTTTTATCCCTAATTGGCAACATCTGTGTACCCTGTATGTAGCAAAATATAATATAACAGAAAACTTTTTTCCGCCATTTCAGATGGTTTGGTCGAAGCGCTCTGCTGCTGCACTGAACAAGCTAGTGATGGCCCTTCGAAGTTCAATGAATGAGGCACCAAACTCTTCAGAAAACGAATTGGATTCAACTGACAAGGTTAGTTTGCATGGGAAGAAGTGGGGCATGTATCAAAGTATCAATGTAGCCAAATTTTAAATCCAATGAAGGAAACAACTTTTCCGTATCACAATAGTTTTCGTGAGCGAGTTTTGTTACGTACATTTTCCCCCTGCTCTGTAATGAGTGTCTGTAGTTGAAAATATTCTGCCTAAAATATGTCATATCAGTAGTATTCTTTTGCACATGCAAGTTCTCAGTTCTAAATGCTTCCACTTTCTCGAGTGGGGTTTCTTGAAAGACGGGACGAGCGTAAAGCGTGGGTGGTGTGGGTGGTAGGAGCGTTCGCAGTGCAGAAGAAATTGATATCATATACAAGCAAAGTCACAAATTAAGCTTTCGTTAAGGTATAAAAATAAAAGGGGAGCCGTGCTTGGAATTCACAAGTGGGCACGACGATAGTACGTAAACGTAGGTAACCGAACAGGGTGTGCAGGATTTTTGGAAGAATGTAACAAAAGGCGAATGATTCATATGTACGCTATTAAGGGCATAACTATTCTTCAGAGAATGTGGGTTGTTTACTGGGGTGGCGTCAGCTCAGTTCACTGGCAGTGACAAAGCAGCAGCGAAACTCTCTGAAAACCCGTTTCCAGGATATTATTAAATGCTTGATTTTGCAGGACGCTGGGAAATATTCCAGGTCTGGATTCCGCCCTATTGGGTCAGGTGGATTAAATTACGAGTCGGTAAGTGATCGAAATAATAGATAGGCGATATATGACATACCTACCTATGTTGTTGTGTAACCCACCTTGTGCGCCACCCCATGACAATTGTGTTTTCCCCCCCGATATCTCATTACAACCTGGAATCCTTCAATTAATATCTTAAAATTGTTTATGGAATCCAATACAATCCTTCATTACACGACGCACGTTTCTTTGTTTCTCCTTAATCCATAGTTCCCCCCTAATGCTCTACAAAGACGTGGCCAAAAGGACAGGAAGATTTATTTGAGATGTTACTTCAATGCTGTGTCTTGTTTCCGAAAATAAGGGAAACAGGACAAAATAATTCTCTGATGACGATAAGACACTATGTTTCTCTGAGGTAATCTATTAGTGAACGTGGTCCTCCAATATCAGTTGAGTCTTCTGTGTGGTAGCAATGTGGATTCCGGTAGAAAAAAGAAAAAAATAAACTTTTTTTCTGATTCTGTTCATTTTTATTATTTTCTTCTTGTCGTACCTGAGTGAGACCGGTATATTGATTACTAGATTGAATCTGACAACCAATTTTGTTTTCTGTGAAATATATGTGTAGTAAAAACAGAAAAAGAATTTTACAAATGAAAAACAAAGCCTTGCAACAGGATATCTTTTTTGTGTTACACAAAATAATAATAATAGTAATAAATTATTTGCTGGAATGACATTAAATTTTTGATGATGTTCCCCCACCTGTTGTGCGCGCACATTCCTTGTTTTTTTATTTTCATTATTGCCATTTTTGTGTCTGTAAGAAATATTATAAGCGTGATGTATGTTGTGAAGTGTTTGATAGGTTACTAGAATAAGCCGAGATAGGGAGATATAATAATACATAATTTAATGCAATGTAACATAATTACCTTTGATTGCTGTGTTATTTCAAAATATTGATAATATTGTTATCGTTAGTCAGTAACTCATTTTTTTCCTCCTAGCCCCATGCCTGTCGTCAGTCAATAAGAAGCAAGATGAATCAATAAGAAATAATATATATTTGAAGCATTTTTTCTCTCTCTTTGTTGAAAAAAACACAATTATACTCGCGCGCGCCGAGCTCTGTATTTTGTCATAAATGAGCGAATGCCAATCTTTTCCTTTTCTCGTCAGGATGTGAAGTTAATTAAACTTTTGTAAGTATATTACTTTAAAACAAAAGCTGCTTTCATTGCGTTTTTCATCCCACTTGGCAAGCATCAACAAATGAAATGAAGCATCACACATAATGCAATGCATGTGTAGACATCTTAAAAAGTCATCTGCATTATAGAAAGGCATTGGAAAACGGTTTTAATAATGAACAATTTTTTAAATCTGTACACACACAATTTCCCTCCACAGTTAATACGTTCGGGGAGGATATCAACAACAATGTGGTCACTTAACAATGTTCTTTAGCATAATATCTACTAGTGTTTTCTTCACTATAGGTCTAGCTATGTAAAACTTTTGCATTGGATGCATTGTTTGAGGTAACTTTTACCGTGCATATTAGTCCTTCATGTGTAGACATCTTAAAAAGTCATCTGCATTATAGAAAGGCATTGGAAAACGGTTTTAATAATGAACAATTTTTTAAAGCTGTACACACACAATTTCCCTCCACAGTTAATACGTTCGGGGAGGATATCAACAACAATGTGGTCACTTAACATAATATCTACTAGTGTTTTCTTCACTATAGGTCTAGCTATGTAAAACTTTTGCATTGGATGCATTGTTTGAGGTAACTTTTACCGTGCATATTAGTCCTAACTTTATACTTAAAAAACATGTATTCACACAAAATATTTATTATTATTTTATCCACTTGCTGGTATCCTCTCAGGTAGAAGATACGCGAGTGACGATCGATGTGGCATGTCATGTACTTATATTGTATGCAGTTTTTACACTTCATCAATAAAACCAACTGTCACATCAATCATATGTAAATGTAATACTGGTTCAGTTTTTTTCACACTACTACACTGTGATGAACATTGCCAAAGAAAAAACAAGTTTCCTTTTAACTAACATCCACACATGCTTACAAGTAGCGGTCTACCTACATTACACAACTATAGGTATATAGTCTAAAAATGTTCATGTATTTACAAGTCACAGAGTCGCTTTTTCCCTTTGGATTTGTTTACAACTGCACAATTATAATATCTGATTAAAAAATCCGAGAAACTCAACTGCACACCCTTTAAAAACGGACATGTTTTAAAAATAATATTTAGAGTGGAATAATAACGTGTGGTAACAAAAAAAAAGTCTTTGGAAAAAAGGCAGGAAGGAAGTTAGTACCCAACTGCAATCTGGACTTCACTTCCCATAATATAATATGTATTATGTCATATTACCCCTATAGCGATCGTGCTCACCTGGCTGCTGTGCTTACAAAAAGGATATTACCTATATATAGCGTTGATGCATGCACACACCCAGTTTTTCTTATCTACAGCTTACACAATACATTTTACAAGTTTATACATGATTATGGTAGGAGGAAAGTTTGGGTGCAAAAGTTGTGAAAGTTGTCAACTCTTTCATCTTTGGATACCTAATTCCGGAATTGAGTCAGCACGTGGTACATTATATAATATACAATAACCTATACCTATATAAAACCTTAGCTCATCTTCTTCTTTCCTATACACGCAGTTTTCACCACTAAAACAACTTAAAATTACACAACAGTTCCGGTCCGGAAAGTCGATTGTCTGTCTGTACTGCACTTTCTGATTTTCCCCGTGGCTCTAATTGTTATTATGATTGTGACAATGTGTACAGTGAGAACAGATAACGCAGTTGCCCAGCCTTTTCGCAACTGTCGATCGAAACTTGAGAGCAGGACCCAGCTTCATGTTCATCCCGCTCATTAGATGCTCCTCGGTGAGCAAAGGTAAAGATGTTCCGTCAATAGAGTGCTCCCGGAAAACCTAAAAAAAAGAGCAAAAACAAGAGTAAGTCATGCATAAATCCATAAAAAATTCATAATCCCCAAAAAGGGTTTGTGGTTGAGCTGAGCACATAAAAAATCCATCTCTCTCATTCAGCCCATCCATCCATACACGATGCACTGCACTTCCCGGAATAGTGAAAAAGGTTCAGGGGAAAGGGGTTCCCACACAATTACTATTGGAGGTAATAACAGGAAAGAGGAATAATTTACCTCGATGTAATCTTTGCAGAGGTCGATTGTCGCCACAAATTGGCAAACCTCTTCCACAGACCAGTTAATCATTGCCTGTGCCTCCTCAGAACATCCTGTGGAGCAGGAAGACATGCAAACCGTTCCTGTCGTTGGCTTTGTCAACATTAAATCTACAGGCGTTTTTAATTTCGTCTTCTTCAAAGGCGGGAGCTCCCTGGATGACAAATCCAACGGGGAATTTGGTCTTTTAGTTCCACCACCACCACCACCACCAGAAGAAGATTTAAAGCAGTCGTTGGAGGATGTGTGATTGTTGTTGATGTTGTTGTTGTTATTATTATTATTCGTCACTGCAGCAGCTGCAGCAGCAGCCGAAGCTGAACGCACCATGGAAAGGAGTGTTTGTGTGGATGACATGTCGATCATTGGAAACTTATCTTTATCCAGGAGAACCGGAGATGGGAGTTGACTCAGGTTGAGGAATGCTGCGGCAGCTGCAGGCTTGAGGAAACGGGTGTCAAACGACAAGTTGGGGAAGTAGCTGATAATAAAAGATACATAAACAAATATGTAATACATATAGTATGTACCGTACTTTACTACTGATTGTGAGTGTGCAGGTTTAAGTAGGTGTTCATTGCGGGGAGTTACGTAATCAAGATATATGCATGCATATGCATTCATGTTTGGAGAACAAGCTCCGTCGGGATCAAAGTAGTATAGTATTGTTTTTGTGCACGATGGGAAAAGTTCACGGAACCGCAACCGCGCCTCAACCTGGAGATCGTAGAGTTTGTGGTTTTTGAGGTCAAGACGAACTTGGAGGTTTCCCTTGAAACTCTTCCCTCCTCTTTGTTTTCACAAAAGCAAAAAGGGGTTTGTATTGACTCAACGGAAGCTTGTATTCATGAAGGTCATGCAAGTCATGTAATAATTCATCATTATGGTTTCAGACCAAAAATACATGGAATCCCCAATCTCCATATGGCGCTTGGCATGCATGCTTGGTGGGTTTCCGTTTTTGCATTATTTGCTGGGTTTTTAGAGCAAAAGCAAACAAAATTATGGAAACCTCGATCGAAGGACGGAGAGTTTGATAAGAAAAATGAATCGAGGTGCATCTCAATGATTCGTTTGAAACAGACTTTCTCATGAGATCCGTCGAACACGACGAACTAGCTTTTCCTCATATGATGGATTCCCAACAATAATAAAAATGGTAATTGTCGGAGGAGAAAAATGCACTCCGTGCTGTGTGCTGCGTCTGTATTCAGACTCCAAGAATAAAATCGTGAAGGCAAGTTATAATAAAAATTGAAATAGTACAATAAAAACTGACCATAAAGCATTTTCGGAAAGAACTTTCATAAAAAAAAGAAGTGAACACACAATGGGTCCACCAGCAGCCTGGGGGATAGGGACTGCAGGCGAGAATTAGAATTAGAAGGAAAAAAAGTAGAGGAATGATCTATTTATTATCATCATCATCTTACTCGTTATTGTGATTAGATTGTTGCTGATTGTATTTGGCTGCAAGACTCCTCATGAATTCGGAATAGTTACGAGTTGAAGCTGTCATCATCTGTTCCATTTGTTTGATTGGTTGTTGTGGCGGGGATGAGCCGCCAGAGCTGTTATGATTGTTATTGGTATTTCCGAGAGACTGCCGTTCTGACTGGGATGTTGGTGGTGGTGGTGTCATCGGGGGTGAGCTCGTTGTCGAGCTCAAATGCGTTGGTGACTGTTGCTCAGCAGACGGTTTATGCTGGTGGACTTGTTTCGTACTGGGTTTCCGCTTGGATTTCTGCTGGGTGCTTACGACAACAGGTTGATCTCGATCCCCATTACTGGCGGATTTGTTGCTGTTTGAGACGGACAAAGAGGAGGATTCTTCCCCTTGGCTTTCGGCCGCTGAAAAAATAGGAATAATAATAGGTGTGGACGGTTATGTTATGAGCATAGTACAAATGGATTTAATCTTGAGAAAATACGGGTTTGTGTTGACATGAGGGGACATTTATCATTTCAAGATGGACTAGTCTCAAAGTGCCCCAATAAATATACCATACACACCACACCTGTGCTTTCTCTTTCGCTTTTTGGGAGACCTGTCAAGTTTTATGGGACACATAATTAGAGCCAGTTTAGCCAGATTTCACAAGAATGAATAAATATCGTATTAGAATTGTCAAAATTATTACGACACGACTTGATTCGTATAAATGGCATGTTACATCACAAATATATCCCATATACGACGATTAGTAACAATCACATAAATCCTGTCAAAAAAGTGTACAATGGATTTTGGATGCGTGTGACATTTAACAAACGATATATATATATATATGTATGGCATTTTTTTCGAGTTTCTCTAATTTCCAAAGACGACGTATGTGGTCAGGTTACAAAAATGGTTTTGGCTTAAGATGATGCTCTTTGCTCAAAAAGCCACCATCTTTTGGGATGCTATTATTATTGAGAAGATGAAGAAGAAGAAGAAGAATGTGACGAAAATAATTGTCAAAGAATTTTCCCTTAAAGAGCAATTACTCCCCATTTACAATCCTCATGACAGACTGGCTCCTCTTTGAAAAGCACGACTGAATAAAAATGCCCTTTAGGGTGAAACTTTTTAACAGGATGAAAGCTCCTCTTTAAAAAAAATAAAAATTTTGTCATTAACAATCATCTTTTTTTTCTCGTCGTGTGATTTCCATTTTTCCCATGAAGATGGTTACGATACTAGAAACACTCTCAGCGCTCTTGTGTATGTATGTACATGTTCACCTCAATCAACCAACCAACGAGAGGAGACGGACTCATCATCATCACACGCATAAATCTCGCTGCCATCCTTTTAAACCAAAAAAAAGTGATTTGAATGAATGTTCAAAATGAGCCGTATAAAAGACATACTTTTACTTTACAAAATTCGTGACCATTAAAAGCCTCGCTGGGCGCAAGTCCCATGCTCTGTGCACTTGTGTGTGTACAATGATGTACATTAATAGTAATGTAACATTACTCAAATATTTAGAAGAAGTTGAGAAATTGGGAAAGCGCAACTCATCGAAAGAAATTACACCCATGCTCTACCTACCTTCATTTCAGCAAAGTACAAATCCTAAAATTATCTGTCCTCGTATTATTCTTATATTATCCCAACAAATGTTACAAAACCGATTGTATGATTTTTTATTTTATTTTCAATTGCTATTCAAGGAAAAAATCGAGGAAATGAAGCGATTATACCATAAAGCCAGTGCCATGTCGTTGTTGAAATGAAATTCGAGATCATTTCTCATTTCGACTAAGCTCAATTTCAACAATCCTTGGAGGGAACTCTATTATATAAGCTTTGGCTTCTTTGATGGTGGTACCTCTCCAAATTATTTTTTTTTGGTGGATATACACAGTTTTCTATAAAAGGGGGGACTATTATGAGAAATGGGAAAATAATAATGTTATGGTCCATCCGCTTTTTTTCTTTTATTAATACGCTCTTTCATTAGGAAAAGGAGATGTGTATAAGGAAATCAGGATCAGACCGAGTTTTTTTTTATATTTTTACGCTTTGCCATAGAACGAAAACCGATGAGGCAATGTTCATCCTTGGGTAATTCATAAATGCCGTGTATTATTGCAGCCAAACTAACTATATATACTATAAACCCTAAAAATCCGAAACCATCAACGCACCATTCATCATCACACATTTGTGTAGCAAGAGCAAGTGAATACCATTTTCATCAATAAAGTAGCAACAGCAGCAGCAGCAGCAGCAAGAAAAATTTGAGAATCATTCAGGTATCAGCACCAAAGCACCAAAAAGAAGAGCTTCGCTTCAGCTACAAGTGTGTTAAAAAGACGGACAGATGAGGAGTGTGAGCGTGTGAGAAAAGATGTGACCTTTTTAGTCGGTTAAATTGTTTGGAGAGTGACTTTGCGGAATTTTTTAATAAAAGATTATAACAACCTGGCTCCTTGAATCCTCCACGACTCAAGCTCAAGTTATAAAAAGATGAAGAAGAGGTGAAGAAAGGAGAAGAAAAAAAAAGTATCCTTAAGCAGTTTTATATTCCATTGCATGTGTGCTTGCCTACAGATAATTTCATCACGATATACGCAGGGATGATGATGATGACGACGACCAAAAGTCGATGCATATAAACACTCTGACGACTAACTAAGAAAAAAGAGTGTAAAAGCTACTACATATACATATATTATGCATCTTCACGTGTTATGTATGCATCGTCGTGTCATCGTCATCACACATCACATCACTACAAGTGCCGGAGCATATATTATCATTA
>JAANSN010001311.1:0-35380 GCA_036850665.1 Dicranocentrus wangi | reverse complement strand
TGACTCCCCGTACTTTGCAATTTTGTAGCAGTTCCCATTCCGACTCTGGTAATAGCCCTCTTTGCAAGCACACAGGAGCATGTACGAATAATCTCGGCAAATGGAGTTGTCAACGCATAAGGTCTCATTCCCACTCCGGAGGCATTCCCTTCCAGCAGCTCCAACTGGCAGTCAGACAGGAGAGTTGAGAGCAACAAATGGAAAATGGGATGTGATGTGTATTTTTTAAAGACAAATTTAACTTTAACCACGTTAAAACTGAAATGAAATGAATACAGTAGTTAATGTGTTTTTGTACCGCATCGATTCTTGCTAATGGAAAAAACTGTTTCTCCTCCGGGGGAGCATTTACAGCGGTGGGATTGACAGGTAAGACCACTATCCTGGTGACACGCTGAATTCTCTGTGCAGTAGTCTTCATACTGACCTAAAACCACAGACTCGGCGGAGGATATTATTATCCATAATGTGAGGAGGAAAACCAGAAAAGTCTTCCAGCCTTCTGGAGTCCTCGTCGTCTGTGGCAGACAGGGGTGGAGGTGGTGGTGGTGGTGAAAAGGAGACAATTTTTCAATGTAAATTTGCACAAGATCTCAGATATTATTTTGATCAACTGGAGGAGTGAGTAGTGTAGCAGTCACAAAATGTAGAATTCTTACCGTCATTTTCGGATATATATTATTCTTATGTAACAATGATGATGATCGATTTAAGGCTAATGTGTTTGCTACAGAGATGATTTATAGCTGTTCTGACTGAAACTGAGAGAGGAATTGTCTAAAGCTGGTGAAAACCATGAAGGATGAAATGGCTTCATTACTTTAATAGGACTGTCATACTGCTGCTCGTATAAATTATTACTTTGTTTGTCTCAAATTTTGTGGGTGGCTATCATTTTTTTTTGTCAAAGATCTTTGCCTTTGCCTCGGGTTGGCGTATTTAAATGAGGAAATGTGTGCATGCAGTTGGCAGTTGGATGGTGATGGTAGTATTAAATAGGATGGACTCATTTATGAAGTAAATTTTTTGTCGTTGTGCTTTGAGTTCATGTAGCTTATTGAGCTTGAGTTAGGATCGTCATCATGCATGATACAAAAGGGATACTGTTAGAAGCAATATAATATGTACAACTCGACTCGAGGGACACATATTCGGCGAAAGATTCAAATGTGACAGCTTACAAACGGGGTGATTAGTTTTGAAACAAAAATAATAATTATGCAGTAAAATGCAGATAATTAATTACTCTCGTGGTGTATCTCGGGAATATTGGTAATGTCAGTCTGACTCTGTCATGTGTGTCGACCGACGTAGATAGTTTGCTTTAAACCCCGCATCTTCATAAATGTAAAGAACCATACTGCACTTCACAAAATCTTGCTTTTTTATCAAAATCATATCCACTTCCGAGAGCTAA
Source organism: Dicranocentrus wangi (assembly GCA_036850665.1). Classification (NCBI taxonomy): domain Eukaryota; kingdom Metazoa; phylum Arthropoda; class Collembola; order Entomobryomorpha; family Entomobryidae; genus Dicranocentrus; species Dicranocentrus wangi. Next base: position 33,963 of record JAANSN010001311.1, on the reverse strand, counting down.
TCGTACTCGTATGCTCAAGTGATAAACTCGAAGTTTACTGAACTTCGATTAGACGAATGACCAAGTTAGCTCTTCACTCAGATTTACAAACTTTAGAGGCTAAACGCGTTTCACTTTATATCGCAGCCCCATCATCATCCTCCTGTCATCAATGTTTGCTGGAAAAGTTTCAGTTTACCATGGTTCAATGGTTTCAGTATGTACCGTTATTCTGGGAATCCTATCCCGCAGAGATAGAAGCCCCTTAAAATTATGCAAGAGCAGCATTCAGTGCAACTACATCAGAGGAGAGGCTAGTCAGCAGCATCAGCATCATCGCAGTGCGTAGAATTATAATATGCATCAGAGTAGAGAGAAAACTCACATCGCAGATCAGATCTTCAGACCACAGCATACTATGTCATTCGTTTTCTGGTTACTTTATTTGTCAATACAAAATAAAATGCTTATACTTTAAATAAATACAAAACAAGAAAAAAAATACTGTGTATGTAGAAATCGTTGGCAATAAACGTCTTCATGCAATATTATGTACCTCACCGACTTTTACTTGGGAGATGATTATGATTATTAAGCTGAATGGAATTGTAAATAATCTTAAATAGCTCAGTTTATCTATCTATACTACAACAACAACCTGTAATTCAGGCAATTCAGCAAGCATCTTTGCTCTTCCACTCGTACATTATAATTCCCTTTTAACATTGAACTTTTAAGCATCTCCCATCTCCACCTATTTCTTGTAATTCAAGTAAAAATATAACTATTACTAAGCATTGAGACGCGCCTTTTGTGTCGGATGCTTTGTATTATGCAAAATACAAATCACCCTAAATCTGTGAGGACCAATGATTTATGAAATGACACGTTTCAAGGGAAGCTCCAATCGCACTCAAATTGACAATTGCAAATCACCTCTAATCGCTAATCATCTAAACACTATTAAACAGTAAGTGGAAGTCATATACCTATAGTATCAAACTTGCTGACATATTTTTAAAAAGAGGCATTCTTCAATTTCGGATCCTCAAAAAGACTGCAAAAATTGGGCTAAGGTTAAATTCAGTTACTCATCAAAAGGTTACAACAATAGGCTAATTTGAAAAGGAGTGTCGGTATCTTTCTTTGCACGCGACTCACCTCATCAACGTAAACATCTGGGCAAACAACACCGCGCGTCTCTCTTCTCTTCTCTACTCACTCATCCGACGAACTTGACACCCCAACGCAAGCCTTTGTTGTAACATCGTAGAGCAAATAAGAGTCTATGCACTCACACCGCCCTTTTATGCATGAAATCCCGCGGTAGCCGTTGCACTGATTTGGAAGGCAGGGCTCCCTGTAGTCCAACAGGCAGGTCTTGCTTGGCGTGGGGGTGTACCCTTCCGAACATTTACACTTGTCGTCTTTTTCCGAGCACTCCGAATTTTCCACGCACTTTGGCCCCCGCCGAGGATTGCACGGGGTGCCAACGAGGGCCACACACGCTCCCGTGTTCTCATCCACAATTTCGTGCAAGGGATTTCGGCATTTGCACTATGAAAAAAACAACATGAAATAATCCATCAGATTGGCACTCAAGGGAAAAAGTCAAAAATTGTAATTTACGTTTCCGTCCACGCAGTGCAAGAAGTTGTCTTGATTGCAGGGTTGCTTTGAGCTGCAGCTTGTTCCAGCAGAGCCGAAGCAGAAGCCTGTCGACGTTTGTGAATAGCCAGGCTTGCATAAGCATTGAGTAACGGTTTTGGTGTGAATCTTTTTAATCCCTTTCTCCGTCGTGTAGCCCATTCTCACTTGGGCACTGGTACATTCCGCATTTTGAACACAATGGTCAACCTTTGGGGTTGTGCAGTTTCCACCTGCAAAACTGGTGCACCGTCCCTCGTACTGGTCAAAGAACTGATGGTCGGGGTAGCGACATTGGCAATTTGTGTCTGAAATCGGATTGGGGATAAGCAGACCAAGTCTAATACTTATTTCTTTAAAAACTTTCAATTAGTCTTAAGCTATATGACAACATTGACAACTCACCAATACACTCCAGACCAGAAGCTCGATCACCTTCAAAATTAAAAAGTTTTCATGGAAAAGTAAATAATCTCAAGCCAAATCCAAGTTTGTTTCAATAACGCTACTTATTACTAATTAACTAATTAGCTTCAACACTTTACATTGATCCGCATCCTCGTCACAAAATTCCCCATATTTCGACATTGCTTTGCACTCCGTTCCCTCCGGATTCGCGACATAGCCATCCTTGCACTGACACCAGTATCGAGCCCGTAATTTTTTGCATTCCGCATTCTCAATGCACGTCGTTCCCACAGAGGTGGCTTGAGTGGTTGTCTCGTGATCAGTGTCGTTGTGACTAATTTTACCACTTTCGTCGCAAATTCGTCCAATTCGGACCAGACAAGCTTTTGCCGACTCGGAGTACACTGTAGACTCGGGGCGAGAGCACTGGCAGGCATGCTGCAATCAATTTATAAAGCAGTGATTTTTTCCCAAATTTTCTTCACTCCATCACCTCCACACCAAGAATTAAATAATACCTTGTAGCACGTCATGCCCGAACTGGAATCGCAATCCTTTCGCTTATTACATGTTTCTCCGTACGATTTCAACGCACCCGAAGGTGACACCGTCACCAAAATTACAGATACGATGGATAACAATGAAATCACTCCAACACGATTCTGGAGAGGTTAGCACAACATGCAACACAAAATTATTTATTAAAGGATCGTCAATAATCAATACGCGTATGATTTAAAATCAGAAACCTACCATCCCTACTATTTTACTTATTCCAGACGTAAAGTCCGAATCCCGACCCTAAATGGACAATTTCGTCTCCTTTGTTTTTGCTCTGTATCTGGCGTCCACGATGTGAATGCTCCACTCTCACTTTCTATCTAATAGGAATGCGTGCGTGCCATGCACTGCTGCTACACATTTTTAGTACGCCATACACCCAGCAAACAAACCCCTTTGTTATCGATGACTATACTTATAAAAAAACAAGTAGACAGAATGATATTTGAAGAAAAAAGTCGTCAAAGTTTACAAAGTTGACAAGTGCATCCCTCCTGTATGTACTTTTCGTGTCCACCTGAATAATTAGGATTATACAACAGTTATCTCATATAGTTCAAAGACGAGATCCAACAAGAGATGATTTGCAAGTCGAAGATAGTTCGACAACAACAACAACCTCCTCGTCAGTGCCAAAATACGTACCTGTAATAATCATATGCATATAACCTTTCTTTTAATCAGAAAACAACATCAATCTCAAAACGTTAAATTTTCTCTGAGTGCATCATGCAAACGAACGATACATCATTAGTAGGCAATCTAGCCCTTTGCGCCAATGGCGACAGCAGCATCGGCACCACTCTGAGGAATCAAGGAAAGAAAGAGGAAATGACGAGCACTCTATAAATTGGTAGATATGTAGTTTTTTTTTGCAGGGTTGGCATTTGACCCTTTACATCACCCTTCAATTCATTGCATTGTCGTGACTTGGAAATCAAAACTGCTGTAGTGGCAGGGATAACTATGCAGTCAAAACTATAATATAGAGTCATATACTTATATTATGAATGTTTTCTTTTGTAATTACCACTGTTGAACTGTTTGTATAATCGTGAGAAAAATCGATCATCTTAAATATGAAACCTTATTATGTCAATGAGTTGGAATCAGGATGTCATAATGATATTATTTAGTCGTGTTACAAGTTGTCAGTCGTGTTTCGCTCATTTCCCTCTGCTGACGAGTTATAGTCATCATAGATCAATGTGCAAACGACGAAAAAGGGTTTTGTTGGCAAAATCATTTATGTATTTTATTTTACTTACTTACGCCATGTTATGTAAGCATACTACCCAATAAAACTTTCGACTGTGAACTGTGTAATAATCAATAAAAATATCTTCATAGACGTGCATTTCGTGTACAATTTGGAGTGCTAAAGTGGATCGTAAATTGTAAATCCCAAATAATTTCTACGTGCCTTGCTTCAGCAATAAAGATGCAGTTTTATCGCTGCGTGCAACAAAGTGCAGGAACTCTGTAAATTGGGAGTGTAAATGGCAAAAGTGTTGACTGATAGTTTGACACAGTGACTTCACTTGGCTCTCTGAAAGTCAATCACTTTCTTCAAGATTGGATCACGCTTTAATGAGTAATGATCCTTTGGGCCAAAAAGATGTGCTACTCTGTACCTGTGTGCGGTGCGGTTGTATTGCAGCACACCTTTAATTTACATATTTGACTGTAACCCAAGCCCAAGTGAGCACCACGAATTGGACCGAAAAACTATCACATAAAATCAGATCTTATGTAATCACAAGAAAAATACAAATAAACAGAAAAAAAGTGGTTTAGTAAAAAAATAATATTAGTTAATTTGTTGACCTCTGGGTGGATGGGTATGCAGTGCAGTATGCATAGAATGTCAAAATACAAATACAAAGCATTATATAAGCATCAGCAGACAATAAAATTTGTATGATTGCACTATTTTTAATTGAATTAGATGTACTGCCAATTGGTCAACTTTCGTTAGGATTGTTATGCGATGCATGCATAAAATCATGTAATCAGAATCAGAGCAAAACATTGACAATACGGTGGTGATAAGTAAAGAGCGTGAGATCAATCATCGGGGTGCAGCAGAAGAGGTTATGTGGTATGGTGTATGTGGAGTGGAGAGGAACGACTTTTTTATGTTTTCTCAATCTACACTACTACAACATAAATACATAATATTTTGTATCAGATGATGACCAACTGTGCAACTTTCATTTTCTTCGGAGATCGTTTTCATTCAATGCTGAGGATCTTGTTTGATCGAGATCCTGTTTTGAGCGAAAGGGTATCATGATGAAAATGACACAGTAGCTCCTCGTTGATTACTGACTTGAGTAGTTGTACGACTGTACTACTTGTTATTAAACATTTTTGGCCACAAATATACCCATCCATCATCAATATATAATGCAATAAGTCGATCACATGCAGGCACAAATATAAGGGAACCAAATGACCAGAATTAGAACTCCAGCGAAGGTTAAAGGTGACGCGAGGTGCTCGGATACGCAAACCAACAAACATAACGAATTACGTATTGCGACAAAGCACCAACATATCTAAATGTTATTGAACTTCCATTGTGTTTTTTATTAGAATTACGACTTTTAAATTATACATATTTCTTATATCAAATAGTTAGCGTGTCTTAAGTAGTAACTTGTCGCTTACATACACATACTAATCATCTTCTTCCCAGCTTCCTCTTTCGATTTACATTCCAATCCCCCCTCACACCCAATCCATACATTTCCCGGAGCATAATTCCCCGAGGCCAGGGCAAACCCAACGGCCCCACACACACTCCCCTTGGAAGCAACACAAGCCTTTGATTTCGCATCATATCTTAAGTAGGAATCCAGACACATGCACGTTTTTGACTTCCCGTGACACACCAACCCTTTGTAGGTGTTGCACTGGCCAGGCTCACACTTCTCGTTGAAGTCGAGGGCACACGTTTCCAGCGGGGTGAGACTAGTTCCATTTACACACGTACAAATCCCGCTGATGCACTCACTCTTGGCATCGCACTTTGGATAGTTCCCGAGCGGTCTACACCGTCGTCCCACGATTGCCACGCATTTCTTCTGACTTGCGTCATATCTCTCGTTCAATGGATTCCGGCATTGACACATGAAGCTTCCATCGTGTGCATCCAAGCATTCCAAAAACTGCTCTGGGTTGCACAACTCCCGTGTCCCGCTGCTGCTGCTGCTGTTTGACTCATCATCCGGGTTGCATTTGCTTCCGTAACCTTTCATACAGTGGCCATCAGCCGTGCGTGAAAATCCAGGCAGACATTGACATCTTGGCTGATCCGATTCGTCAACGTCTTTGAACTCCCCTCGCCTCTCTGAGTCCCCCTCCGGCCCGAAAACTATTGACCGTGCAAAATCATAGCTGTCAAATCTGGTGTCGTACTCTGACATGGGATCCTGCTTGGAGGAGAGTAATAGTGGGTGATGAGGAGGGTGCGGACGGGGTGGGAGAGGTGGAAGTCGAGGTCTCACCGGCGCTACAAAGATTTCATCCCCGTCCATAAAACCACCCAGGAATCCATGTGCATGGTGGTGGAGCATGGGATTACCATTAGCAAGTCGCTGGGGAGAAAATGGACATGCAGCTTGGGGGACACATTTAAACACTTGTCTGTCAAAGGAACACCGGCCGCCAGCGTAAGTCAAGCATTTACCCTCCTCCCGATCGTAGTACTGTTCGGACGGGTATCGGCACTCACATTTTCCACTGCTCCCACAAACTTGACCGTGCTTTTCATCACACTTGCCACTCGACGCGTCACGATTCGACCCATCACAGGAATCCCCGTATTTCAAACTAGGAACACAACTCCCGTCATCCTGCTCCGAGAACCCGGCCTGACACAGGCAAATTGGGAGGCCGTAAGTGGCGGTGTTGCACTCTGCGCCGTCCACGCATAGCGTTTCATTCGGCATCTTGGTCGCGCTGCCCGGAACACAAGCGTTCAGAACCTTGCCGACACAAGCATTTCGCTTACTATCGAACACTTGGGCGTGCAACTTGTTTGCTGGACAAAGACAGCGATAACCCTTGAGACCGGCGTCCAGGCACATGAGACCGCTGGTGCTGTTACAGCTTGCAGAACTGTCGTAGACAATGCATGGCTCGTTGTAGTTACGAAATGCAGTCTTGGCTCTTCGGGTTGCCAAAATCCCGACAAACTGAAATGCTAAAATGGTAAAAACGACGATATTTTGTTTTAGGCGAGCCATGGTTTATAAAATGACTGTGAAGCCTGTCACATGGACTAGCAGACTGTTCATCTTGGGTCTTGAAATTTCGGTCAAAACCAGCCTCAATGTGTCATCAACGTCAGGGAAGATTACGAGTTGGTAGATTGGGTATTCTTTTAAGAAAATGAGTCATCAAAGGGGATAGTATGCAGAAAAGGTGTTGCCTAAACATGAATACGAATTCGGGTACGTGTAGGTAGGGTGCGATGCGAATGCGTAACGGGACTAAAAGGAGACAAGGATGTGCAAACATTATACAGGTTTCAAATCTGCTCTTCATCATGGTCATGGTCATGGCACAAAACACAAAGCCTTTCTACCATATTGATATAAGTATACGTGTACCTGAACTTAAGACACGGATTTTCTTATGGCACATTCGCATGAACGCACGTCATCATTTATTTGTTACAACTAAATTCAGTGTATAAATATTTATATTACAGATTTGAAAAGAACAATGCAATTTTAAGACACTTTTGGTGTGCCCAAAAAACATTTTAAAATCCATATTTACATTGATATTGTGTTATGCAAAAATGGAATAGCATGGATTTGCATGTTTTTAGTCCATTGCGTACATTGACCACGACGTCCACTTGTGAATGAGAAATGAGGTTTAAATCTTAAGACATCATACACGGAAAATATATATGAAGCACGACAGGAGGCTACATCTTCTATACACATGACGGTACATTGGTATCCGTATACATTTCAAAAGAAGCTGAGTAAATACTACTTTATAAGCAAGGCAAGTGAAGATAGAATCTTGTGTGAAAGGGTGTGTGTGTGTAGTGTGTACAGTGTAGTACGAAGAAATAAGCTTTAAATGTTTACTTATTATTTATACATACAATTCAAGGGCATTAACCGGTGTCTACAGTGTTGGTTGATTGCATTCAAAATATTATGTTTTAAGCTCTTTGACTACTACTACGTTACATATGACACCTCATGTATTGAAGAGATCTCTTAACGAAGCATATAAAATCAGAACATTGACAATATTTTTTATTAAAAGTTTAATTCAAAAATGTTATTAAATTATCCAATTTAACATCATTCATTTCCTCACAGTTACCCTATATCACACACAAAATATAAAAATCTGCAGAAAATTCCCGCATCCATTGTAATTACATCATAAAAAGTCCAAAAAGTGACAGGCAATTACTAGACTACGATTAATCACTACTGTTTTTGTGCCGACAAAATCCCTGAAAAATATGATTCCCATCTCTGCCACCACCACATCTCCCCAACTCCACATCTCCAAACTCGTTTACACACTCGAGCCCACTTCCGCATTTAATTTGAATCTTAGTCACACTACCATGAGCAACTTTTTCTCGCAATGTGCTGGCGTTGCTGGTTGTCCCAAGAGTTGGGGAGGGAGGAGGGGAGGCAGAGGTGCCATTGTAGCCAGCCGAAAGACCATTTCCCCGTCGTATCATTCCTCTTTTGTGGTTGCCCATCATCACCCTCATTACAACCTCTCCGCTGGAATCTCCATCCTCTCCTCCACCACTGTTTCCCAGAGCAAATCCAATTCCATCAAAATACTCAAATGTTCCGCACGGTCCCCCTCCTCCACTCAAGCAACTAGCAGTATTACTGTCATACTTTAAAGTGTCATCAATGCAACCACAGCCTCCACCACTTTTGCAGACTAACCCTCTGTGCATGTTGCATCGCTGGGAGACCCCATCACTCCTCCCGCACTCGGCTCCGAAATCCTTTAAACATGTTGAGAAGGGGGTTGACGTAAAGCCCGGTTTACACTCGCATTTCTCCGTGGCCGCATTACATTCCGCGTTTAAAGTGCATTCTGCACCGTCAGCATTATCATCATCATCATCATCACCCCCTCCTCCTCCTCCTTCTGATTGAGTTGAGTTGCAGGGAGCTCCTAATAGCAACACGCATTTGGACCTGCTCCGCTCATAAATCTGACTCAAAGGAGATTTACACAGGCAGATGGATGAGTCAAAGCATTTTAAATTTTCTTCAAAATTACAAACTTGTCCGGAAGGAGATTCCAAATCGCACTGCTGCCCGAACGTAGGCAAACACTGACGGTCTCGGGTTGTCTTGAAGCCTTCGATGCAGGCGCACATCCGCCCCACGGTAACATTGTAAGTGAACACTTTCCCGTGAATATTCTCCCCTCGTCGAAGCTCATAAATGTCGACGGAGCAGGCTGCATTGCGAACACAAGGCCACGAAAATGAGCAGTTTCCTCCGGGATAGGAAATGCAACTTTTTGCTGTTGCATTGTAGTACTGATCGGAGGGATACATGCATTGGCATGTTCGTTTCCCTCGTCCACTGCCACTGCCACTCGTCGTCGACTTTTCGGTGCACGTCATCCCGGAAGATTTGTCGCAAGGCCGTTTTGCAGAACACGGATCTCCATATTTGGCCATTATGGAACACGTTCCATTTTCAGTTTGGAAATAACCCTTGTCGCACTCGCATAGCGTCGAAGATCTATCGCAGGAGGAGTGTGGAACACAGTAAAACTCGTTATTAGAGTATCTCGCACATGCCGTCCCTGCCTTTCCGACACATTTCTCTCGAGCATTGTCATATAGCCTGGAGTTGGGCAGCATGCACTCGCAAATGGACGTATTTTGGGAACATGTTAGCAACTGTCGCTCGTCACAGTCCGCCTTCACAAGCCTCCCCGAATGTTTTTAAAGCTTGGCTGTACGATAATTGTAGATGACAGAGGAGAAGGAATGTTGAAATGAGGGGGACCACGAGGATCGTTCTCGCAAACCATAGGAATTTCTTCCCCGCCTGTATTTCAGTTCGCAGGTTAAATACTTTGGAATTTGTAAACATTGTAAATTATAAAGAATTATTATTTCCGCTCAAGGCTTCAATAAACTTACCATTTTTATGAACTTTTTGGCCACAGCTAATTTGTAAGTTGTCTGGGAATGTCAGTTGGAGAAAATGCACTTTTAGTGTTGAAGCCGATATTATCGAAAATTTTTACTGGGGATATTTTTTTTGTCTACTAAACTTGTCTGTTGTGCTTGTGTCGTCTAAGCCGGTTCTTTGAGATTTTTTGTTCGAAATGTGAATTGAAAATACTTATGCCATCATGCATGATGATACTGTCTGTGGTTTATGATGACGGAACGTCTTTCCTTCCAGTCTTGGTTAATGTCATCGTGTCACCAGAGTTCAAAACATGTTATGATTAAGATTACAGCAGCATCACATCACATCCTCTTCCTAACAACTTCCAATCTTTTCTAGTCAAAACCAATTTTTTATGAGAGGTTTTGCATATCACATGAATGAGGTAAATGACAGCGGCATAGCTAGTGGTCCCAACGGAGGCACATCTAGACTGTTGTGACAGTGCGGTTTAATGCTAAATTATAAAATTCCAAAATGTATGGAAAATATACTGGATATCAATCACCATGAGGTAGGTGGACTGAGACTCATCCACTATCTCTGTTTTGGCTAGCTAGCTTCAAAATCTTGAATGACAAGCTACTCAAGAACCTGTCGGCCGCCTCTCAGTTGCTGACATTGTCGACTTTCTTGGGAATAGTAATGAAAAAATAACATCTTGAAAACTTTCAGTAGCCGCCCGAAAGCAAAAATATCTGTATCCTCGCTGGACTAATGTATTGCTGCATTATTGCTCATCCAAAATAAAAAGGGTCTAGACCACTTTCGCTGCTTTAAATTCTTTTTCTTTTTTCTCAGACATGTGTAATGTCAATCCATTAATGAATTTATTCATGTATTCATGAATTAATTAGATGTAATCGATTAGTAGTGTAACTCTAATCACTCGCCGTGTTGGATATTATCGCTAATTGCAGATTTTTTTCCAACTACTGTTTGTTTTAATATTTATGTCACATTGCAATTCACAACTAATAAAAAATATGAGATAAAATCTAGTAACTTGATCAGGCGCAGGCAGTTCTTGACCTCGAATGACTAAAATATATACAATGCATTCATTCATGCTACACTTGTCATCTAGTCGCAGTTCACATTTGCATAAAATGTACATGAATGACATATATATATTTTACAATAACAATCTAAAATATCTTTAAACTCTACAGAAAGAGGTAGTGAGATCTCCATCCACTTCTTGCTTGCATGCTGCAGGGGCTTCACAACTCACAATGTATGGCTCTTTCCCATAGTCCCCAGCTTGTCCAATTTTCCCACACGGACTGCCAGGCTGAGCGAGGCACTTTTTGTGCTTTTGATTGTACACTAATGACTCGTCCATACAGACACATTGTTGCTTGCACACAAGTCCAGCGAATATATTGCACTTTTCGTTTTCACACACCTGCTGATAGTCTAATAGACATTTTCTATGAGGTGTCTGCGAGTAGCCAACTTTACATGTGCATTTCCCATTGATACACTCTGAATTTTCAACACACTCCTCATTGTGTCCGGGTGGTTTCCCCAAACATTTGTGCCCTACCAAGCCCATGCATTTTTTCCGGGTGTGGTCGTAATACTGATGAAGAGGGGATCTACAGTTACAGCTGTGAAAAAAAAAATGAGAAAAATTTGTAGAATTAGTATAGTTTTTTGATTTTCATATCAAACAAGCAACTTTTTTACACCTTGGTGCCAGCTACCTATGTAGTAGATACTTACATTCCATCAGCACATTGAAGTCCGTCTAGAGGGTTGCAGGGTGATATCGCAGAACAACTATATCTGTATCCCGCCATGCACCTCCCATTATTAGCAGGTGAGAAGCCATACTCGCAGATACACTTCCCAATTAGTCGTCCATCCGCACCGATTTGCCTCTGTTTTGGTAGCTGATTAAGCACCACTGAATCAGCACTGGCAGGCTTCCGAGTGCCGGAAGCAGTTACAAAAGTCCGAGAGCGGGCAGGTGCTAGCCCGTCGCACCTCGCGTTTTCCACGCACCCAAAGTAAGTTGTACACCGCTTCCCAATAAACGAGAGACACTTTCCTTTGTCCTTGTCGTAAAACTGGTCATTCTCAAATTCACAAATGCAGGTGCTACTTTCCGGATCACATTTCAAGTTAGCTAAAACGTCACACCGTTTATCGGAGTGGTTACAGAATTCCCCGTATCTCGCTGCCGGAGTGCAGGTCCCGTGCTCGTTCGGGATAAAGTTGGGATCGCAGAAGCACTTGGATTCGTAATAGTACAAGGTGGGATTTCTCGGGTCTTGGTGGCTACAATGGGAATTTTGGGGGCAGTACGAGGTATTCCCTTGGTAAACACAGTTTTCGTTTATGCGACCCACACATCTGTGGCGCACGTCGTCAAATATTGTTCCATTTGTGGGGCACCGACAGCGGGGCCCATTTCCGCCACCGTCGTTGTTGGTCGGCACGCAATACAGCCCTTGGTCTTGTCGGCACTGGGTTGACGTCAGGCATGGAGCGTTGTACTGGCCGCCAGTGGACGTATTAAATGGGACCAGTCTTTGGGATGCAATTAGGGTAAAAAGGACTGGAAATCCGAGTATGTAAAAGAGGGTAGCCATCTAAATAATAATAAAAAGCACAAAAATCTTCGGCTCGGATTATTATCACAATCTGATGATGGCAAATTTTTTTTCTCACAATTTTACCTTAATCGTTTGAATTTCAAAAATAACCAAAATACTCTACTACGTCCATCCAGACTCTACGACACTTATCTAATGACTCCTCTCCACTTCCGTTCACTTTTAATATCACAGTCACTCTTGATCACACCCCAATCCAGAACTGATTTTATTTAGCACAGGCTTCTCAGTTTAGTTTAAAGCACGTAGCAAGCATTCTGATTTCACAGTAAAACACAGGAACAACTCAAAAAAAATCACAGCGTGCACCACAAAGCGTTTTTCCGTCAATGAAAAATCTCACATTTCAAATCATCCCTTGCTTCCCTTGTTTATACAAAGCATATCTCATCCCATACAAAAAAAAATTGTTATTGTCACAATGACAAAAATAACCTTGAATCCAATATAAAAAAGTCGTGCCTAAACTCTTGTTGCAAAAATATTTTTTCAACTTTTTCTGAATGACACAGCAGCTCGTTCTCAGCCTCCGCCAGATTGATATTTTTGACATGCAAAGTCAAGCCACAAGCTGCATTTTTATTGTCACTTTTAGTGAAAAAAAAACTCCTGATTTTTGGCTTTAAGGTAGCCTTCCCTGTGAAAAATGATGTGCACTCAGAGAACACTATAACACAAACACTATAAGTTTTAAGTACACACGAAAAATATTATGTGCGTGAACGTAATGTTGCCTATGAATCGTGCCAAATTATAACTTCACCAACAATTCAAACAAAGGAAGCCTTCAAAACTCCCTTTGGAAGGGTTTACCTGCGACCTTAACATGACAAAGAATAAAACAGGTAGGCACGTACCAATTACACACTCAGTTTATAATAATACACCCATAACAAACGTAGGTAATTCGCTGTAGGAGAATGGGTAATGTAATATAATATCCCTGTAGGATTACACTCTTCCAATTTCAATTCCGTGAAGTTCATCCCCAAAAAATTGTTGCAAAGGAGGTACAATAATCCACGATTTCCAGCTTATTATCTGTTACACGGTCAATTCACAAATTAACTTTGATTCTAATCACACTCTCGAGCAAAGTTCTCTCTTGTCTTCCCGTATGAAAATGAAACAAAAAAATGATTAAGAGACATAAGCGGTGGAAGACGACGCGGCAGTGTTTCCACGCTGAGAAGCTGAGATGAGGAACTTGAAGAATAAAAAGGTCTTTTAACAGCACAGTCTTCTTTTAGACCATCATCATACAGTTTATCCCATTGTTCAGCAGCCAAAGTTGACGAGCATTTGTTACAGGTAACAAAATATTATTTCAAATGTGGTCAATTACAATACTATTATCAATTATGGCAGCTATTATTTAAGGTAGCGTACCATAATGTCTTTGTGTGCTTGTATTACGACTTGAGAATAAAAGTACACTACAACTGACATGTGAAACCTCTGCGACATTCAAACTACACCGTTATAAATCAGATTGTATAACACGAAAAACACTTGTAATAATTGTAAGTAAAAATGGGCATATATATATCCATCTTTAACACTGTCTCTGACACTGGGATATTCACCTTTACTGTCGCTTTTAATGGTGTGGATGATACACCATATAAAAATAGGTGATAATACACCCACGACGCAATCCTGTCTAAATGTGAGTGTGCCTTGTATTCTTCTGACCTATTTCTCAGAAGGCTTTACCGCGCGACAAAACCATACATTATACTCATCAGCAGCAGTAGTAAGTATCTTGATAGTAAATGGTTTCGAGTTTCTCACAAAAAAAACGCATGATTCTGGTAAATGGAAACTCAAACTTTAAAAAAGTCCTTCATTGTGTTATTAATTTCATTGCAACTTGCAACTATGTACATGCTAATAAAGGTAAGGTGGCAGTTCGTTGAATCCTGTTTATTCTTTAGGCATTCTTCTTAGGTTGCATTAATCACAACACAACTCTGTTGAGAGTCCTCTGCAGATTTTAATCTTCTTTTTTTATGTTTTTGTCAAGAACTCTCTTTTTCATTAAGTTAGGTTTGGGTGTAAAGTTAGATTCATTCATTGATTCCACTGGATTGATCCCATGATGCGTAGACTACTAGCCTTTTAGTTTTATACTCTTTGTCTCAGCCTGTTAAAACATAGCTCTTAGGTGAGTTTTCGCAAAAACAAAGTCTTACGCTGGCTTGGCTTAAATGTGCATTCATCCTCATCATACGTAGCGTGTAAAACGCAATATTATGCACAGCAGAGTTGATGCTGACGATTGTGTTCACGGTATTGTTATTCAAGACGTGCTAATTGTGCTGCAGCTGCGAGATTTAGGTTTTGCTAGGAATAAAAAATGTCGTGATACATGTGTAAATCTAGTATCCGTTTTTCACATCAAATTGGCCACCATAAGGCAAAGAATAGTTTCAGGGTTATCCCACTAGAAAAACTGATACAGATTTTGAGATGATGATTGTGTCTAATTGAAGTTGACCTGTCGCTTCATTATGATTCACTCGGATTTTTGCTCATAAAATAAATCCTAATGTCTATTAATAATGATTTTAAATACCGATAATCACAACTTCTGTGAGCTCACAACCACAACATTTATTTATTACAATTCCACTGCACCATTACAAATTAGGGTCAAATATAAGTTTATTTACAAGAATCTCAAACTGATAACAACAAAGATAGGAAGTCATCATCTGTCTTCTCAATAATCTTTGTTTCCTCAGAGAGCGCAGAGTTGACAGCATATAAGGTCAATAAACAGGGAACATTCTTAATCAATTGCATCCTTCCCTTCGTCTTTAATCAAAGTTTGAGTTGAGGAAAAGGACATGAATGGAAGATGTGGTCATCAAATTCCCTTGAGAATTTGTTCTGGTTTCGCTTTCCTGCACATGACAAAAGGCTCGGGGGTCTGATACCAACCAGCGGTACCCACATGCATGTGGATATAGTGGAGATACTCTTCTCTTTTATACAAAATTATACCTACTATGCGGCTATTTGATTATTTGAGCAAAAAAAAAGAATCCGGAAACGTATTTTCGGTTCAATGGTTTGGTTCACTTGTGACTAGTCAAGAAGAAGCTTTTTGGCCACATTAATTCCCTCATCACTCATTTCATCAGTGGTCAGCTCAGAGGAGGAATCTCACACAAGTTACACTGATCTGACGATTTTATCACAAGAAACCCTGACTCATGGTACCGTAAAATGCTCTTCTGTTCTACGCATTCCGTTTCTGGTCATGGGGCAACGATTCGATGACTTTTTTCCAACTATTCCATTCTCATATAAGTGTAATTACCAATGGAAGACTCGATTAGGTAGCATAGTAGGTTGTAAAACGTTGACCACATCAAAAGTTGTGTTGGACCAAACAATATCTCGAATTTGAAGCTATGTATTGCCTGTAAGAAATACTAACAAGCATTCTTTTAAACTTTCGCATCAATTATTATTTTGGTTGACAATGTAGGAAAATAGACATTGAGCATCACATCTCCGCCAAAAAACATTCATCTCTTGTTTTCTTAACTTTTATCTCCCAAATCCAATGGAGGCTTCTCCATACATTTCACAAGAATTTCAATAATATCAAACAATTTGCCGACTGGCACATTTCAATCGACATGAAAAACAACATGGAATAGGAAACCGAGTTAAATAATAATGTTTTATGCGTTACCATCCATTTCCATTTAGACAAGGTTTAAGCAAAAAAAAGACAATACACTACATTTTACAGGAGTGACTGACATCCTAGTATGCTTTTCCTGGATAGAATTACAAAGGCAGCGGTAGCATTGAATCGACGTTTGTCATAAATGTGTTGTGTACATCGAAAGGGGTAGCCAGCCATTCTTTTTATTGATAAGCTTCTCACACAAAAGACATTGGAAGCGAGGAGAATGTCACTGGAGCATTGGAGAAAAAAGAAAAGAAAATGACGAATTCCTTTCTGTCTATTTTTTTCTCTAATTTCACCCGGAGTCATGGTCCGTTTATTTTTTGTGAGTGAATTCTCCTCCTGCTCGGATCCGATATATACGACTCAGGTTCATCCATAATAAAAAAATGTACTGGAATATGGTCGGGGGCCACACGCGCTGCACGTATTTATTTACTTACACATATGATCTTTCTCGTTCCAGCCCAGCAGTACAAAATGTAATCTCCATGTAGAGCACAAACTTTTATGTAATGGCACCGCACATCCATCCAGTAGTAGTTGTATCACACAGATCAAGAGGAAAGAATTTCTGCTCAAAGATCACTCAGAGAAATCAAATGTTTTCCTGCTCTTTCTCTTTTCCCTCTGTTCCTTCCGTTGCTCGTCAGTCAAATAATAATATTGCTGCATTACATTGCATTACATAACACTCATTCACCCATTCATTTCAGCTTTCGGCAGTTCCGTATGTCCTCTGCTCACTCGAGTGATTGCCTGTTCGCAGACACACATTCCCATTCTGTGTAGAATTGAATGCTCTTTCCTCGTGTCACGACATGACGGTCGCGTTGCCAAATCGGAACTTTTTATCCATACAAAATATATCCCGGACTCCGGGATGGACGATAAGGTAGCGGAAGAAAACACTTTTAACAGACGCAACAACCCTTTCTGGAATATATTTTTTTACGGATTCAACCCTCGTCCTCGTGTTTCATTCAATATTCATTTTATTAGGTTTCATCCCTTTTTGTTAAACTGACATCTTTTTTTTGCCTACATTGGTCCNCACTTTTAACAGACGCAACAACCCTTTCTGGAATATATTTTTTTACGGATTCAACCCTCGTCCTCGTGTTTCATTCAATATTCATTTTATTAGGTTTCATCCCTTTTTGTTAAACTGACATCTTTTTTTTGCCTACATTGGTCCCGGAGGATATTTGGACAGCAAAGCCAGGGAAAGAGGAGTGGATGAGACTGAGGGATTGCAGAAGATGCTCAGGAGTCGGCAGAGTTAAAGCATATGCTTAAACACTTTCAAAAATGGATACGGAAGAATAAATAAGAGTGAGCTTATTTCGACGAAGTAGACATTTCAGAGAGTTTTTCATTCCGGTTGGGC
Organism: Dicranocentrus wangi; assembly: GCA_036850665.1. Taxonomy (NCBI): domain Eukaryota; kingdom Metazoa; phylum Arthropoda; class Collembola; order Entomobryomorpha; family Entomobryidae; genus Dicranocentrus; species Dicranocentrus wangi. The sequence continues at coordinate 16,437 of JAANSN010001311.1, read as the reverse complement.
ATCCATTTACAGTAGTAGTATTATTATTAGTTGGGAGAAGAGCAACCCTTCTTTCACTTCCTTTTTCTACCAGCAACTACTGCACATAAGCTATATACTTCTGCTTCGTGTTCAACCATTATTGCGTTTCTCCCTCTTTTCTCCTCGCTTTCCGGGTTTGGAAATGTATACTTTTCATATATCCCATATTTTGAGTGTCTATATGCGTACGGCATATGACTATTTAACAACGTGCGTTTCCCTTTTGAAGACTAAATCTAGAAATCCTCTAGTTGTACTCGAACTGGTAGTATTATCAGTGTCTTTACTGCTCTCTGACTACTACTTCTACCTCCCAGCAAATAAGTCTTTCAAGTGGATGATATGTGATGTAATTGTGTCCTTCTGTAAATTGGATAATATTAGAAAGGGTGTGAAATGCGTGAGTGTTGCCTCCAGAACCGGATGAAAGTTGGAGGAGAGAAGAAAGACTTTTATCTCTGCCCCTTTCGGCATTTCCCCCTTATTGTTGATTAATACAGAGACTTGTTTACATTATGCGATTGCGAGAGGAAATATTCAAAAATGAGAGGCAAGTTCTGTGAAAAGAGATTTAGAAATAATTCTTGTACATATGCTCTTTAAATATTTCTCTCCAACTACCACTCATATTTTAAATAATATTTTTTGTGTTGCTGCTGTTAGTGCGTATTTATACGTCATAGTTTATTTTACATAAATCACGTGCGATATTTTATACAAAGATCTACTGAAGCGAATTTGCGGATGGAAAGGAAAACAAAACGCAAGGATTCAAGTGTATAATTTTAATTAATTAATACGTTAATCAAAACAAAACGCTATTTCTAATGGACCCATCGTAAATGCGCGTAGACATTTACTTTTTTGTTTTGTTCAAGCATCGATTTTTTAAAGAAACGAAAAATGCCCGCAAAACACTTCTCAAGTCGAGTATCTTGTTTCATCCTCTTCACGCCACAAAATGACCCCAACTCTCAACTCTCATATCCACATAGCAGTCTCAACTTATGTATTTAGTAATAAACGACAAAAGCGTACAATTTTCCCGACTATGTGAGATCCGCCCGACTTGAGGAGCACAATGGAAACTGTCCTACGAGACTCTGCTTTAACCATATATACATAATATATATATCGGATCGGACACCCCCTTCAGTATCGAAATAACCGTGTGTGCAACTATCAGAGAAAAAGGATTGTGTGCATCACTCCTTTCCTCTACACTAATCCAACCAAGATTTCGATTAAACTAATAGGAAAGTCATGTTCCTTCTTTTATCCGGGTTTATCTCTCTCACCATCTCCACTTTATTTTTCTCTGCTGGCACACACAATCGCCCCGTTCCTTTCCCCTCACAGTATCCATGTCCTGCAAACCTATATTAGGTAATCATTCCGGTGAATCATCATACAACAAAAAGCTGACGACAAATACACACACCTAGGCTTAACTACACCACCAGCCAGTGGTAGTGGTAAACTAATAGAATTTTTTTTGTGATGCAGCCTGTGCACGGCACGGCACTGAAATTGTCATCATCATCACCACCCTCATTACTATCATTGCGAGAGAGAGAGAGCGTCACACTATCATCATTATCGTCATCACCGTCAGCGCACATCAGCATCACATCGCATCAGTCTTTGGAAGAAAATGAGATAAGTAAGCGAGCACACACGTAAACTTCACGCAACACCCTTTTTCTGTCGTTTTCGTTAGATCTCTCTGTTCTATTCGTAGTAGGCAGCAACTTGAAACTGGTCCTTCATTGTGTTTTAGGGTAGGTATATATATGTATAAGCTAAAAAGCCTTACTCCCTTTACCAAAACAGCCACGTTTTTAATCAGAAGAATCTAGGTTTTCCGAGTTTTGAGTAATTACTACACATGCAACGCAACATTACAATTATATAATCATATACATAATATACCTTACAGCTAACTGGGTTGGGGCTTGGTTAAAATGAGGTAACGGTTGCTTGATGCTGGATGTGGTAAATGCTTTAAAAAAAGTTTTGGATGCGGACAGAGACATGGCGGCATATTACACATCGTATCACATCATTGTCATCATCATCATCATCAGCAGCAGCATCCACGTCTCACACATTTGATCACATCTTCTCCCACTCCCATTCAACAAGAAGTACAACTGCAGTGGAACCTTCCAAAAATTCTTCTGGTGGGTGCTTGCTTGCTTGTTAGCAAAAACTTGTTCAAAGTTTGGTTGACCGGATACACAGCACAGCTTTTTCAATGAGGAAACAGGGCTTTCCAATTGTACAAGAAGAGTCATCATGCGGTATCATGCTCTCATCTTAGAAACAGGACAAAAGTAGAATGCTTGAGAGCACAGTGATCCTCCTTGTTTTAAGGGATTTTTCAGTTGAAAAGCTGGAACGCAAGAGAATTTCCACAGTGCTCTTGTGATATCGGGCTCGGCCTCTCGGTATTTTCTTTGATTGCATGGCTGAGGCGATGCGAAGGCAGAGGCAGGGAAAGTAAAAGACAAAAGGTTTTATTGCTTTTCACACATGAACTTATCCCCTCTCATCGGGCTTATCCTGTTTGACAGGGGTATCACCCGGAATGGCTTTACAGCCAAGGATTTCTGAAAATTACCAACTTTACGCACGCACCAACCAGAAATGTACTTGAGTTTTATAAGGAAAACTCTCGCAGAGAGAGGAAGTGTGAAGAAACTTGTAGTGTTTCTGACCAAAAGATGTTATCCAGCTGAGCCCATCAAATTGTAAAGAAAGTTGGGGAGCGTGAATGGAATGCATGGGTTTTGGAGGAATTATTCAAAATCAAAATTATACTGTCTTGGAGGAAAAACAATATGACAAATGGGCAAAGTTTGGAGGATACTTTGGATTTCAAGCATTTTCGGAGAAACCATCTTCAGTACTTGTAGTGGTGCTTTTAGGTATGCCGTCATATATATTTTCTTGTGAGATGCAGGAGGTGAAATTGAGTCGACAAATAAGGTATTTTCAACAAAGTGGTGACTTCATGGGGTATTTTGAGTTTTAACCTCTTCCTGGAACCACCCACCCAACTGAACCCCTTGGAAATACAATTTGCAAATATTAGTCGGTTCAGCTAACCTAATTCTACAACGGTTTTCCGGTTTATGCAAAAAATATCCCTGCTGGGAATACAGTTCGGAGATGAATTACACTTAATTAATCTAACCTGCTGACCTCATAAAAAACAAAACATGAAGGCCTAGTGGAGCTGAAGAAAACTGTTATTTAAGCCAATTTGCTTAATTTCCGGGTTACAACAGAGTGTTTTATGGAATAGTTTATGGGGGGTAGTTGCGTTCATCATTCTCATCAATTTTATTAATGACCCAGGGAGGTAGAATTCCCCCTGGGCAATAAAATTGCGTGAGTTCATACAGTAATAATAGTAAAAACGGGGTCATTGATACCCCCAACAAAGCATATATACGATCAGTGGTGCAGGGAACTGGAGTTGCGGTAATTTATAGACTTTTTAAAGTCTATTCCTCAGGAAGGGATTCTTTCATGTGAAAATGAATTACTGGGATTCCTGCGGATTCACCCAGGAATTTTCATTTTTTGGTGATACATAATAATATGTGTTCCTGGAATGCGTGTCGGCAAGAATTTCCCCAAAAAATTCACACAAAACTTATTTTGTTTGTGGGTCTCCAAATGCCGACATGCTTAAGACATGAACATGACGTAAGAAGTTTGGCTATGAATGAAAGGCGACTATGTATCTTTCAAATACGTGCGTACGGTACGTAGGCAAATGGGATGTGCGTATTGAAACACGTTATTTAACTTCTTGTAAGAACTTTTTTTTCTTAAGGATTTCCTTGACGCTCTGGAATGGGGGTTTTCTTTTACTATTGTTCTCCATAGTCCATAAAGTTCAGACCGCGTATGTGGCCTTCACCATCATCACCATTCAAAATACGAATAAGTTTGGAGCGGCACAATCAGTCAGGCGTGCTGCAATAAAATGTCTCGGCTTATTTCAACCCTCCGGACGGAGCACCTCAACAAAGAGACATCATTGGAATAATGAGATAATTGATAATCAACAATTGACAATTGATCCAGCCCAAAATGCCGCTTGGGTGGCTGGCGTAGCATGTTTTCTAAAGGTGGAGTAGCTGTATAAAACCACATCTGCGTTAATATGACAAACTATACGCTATGCTACACTTGAAGCCTGTATTGCACCTCCCGGTTGTACATCAGTCGTAGAAACAACTAAACAACAATCTTCAGCTTTGGCAGTGCCGAGTTTCACAAAACTGGAAGCAGTTTATGATGGATTTGAATGATAAATAGGATACATAGGAGCAGCGGCAAAAGTCTTTGTGTTGCGTGCTCAAAGCGGTAAAGAGTCGACTTATTTTGACAGATTTCAAAGGACTTTGCACTTTTTCATCCACTACTTACATGACATGAATGATTTCTACTCAATGGATGAGTTATCTTGTTGAAAGCTAAAGTTACCGACCTACCTTTTGTCTTTGTTTAAAAAATGTTACCCGGTCGTGGGCGGTGGTGGGTTACATGTTACATCCTGTGATCCTAATCCAGCAATTCTGGGAGTAATCAGTCACTTGTAAAAAGTCGTATGATGAAAAGTTTTTTTCCAGCTTTGAAACTACCCGTGTGTAATACATATATTACAATGTGGAACTTTGTTCTTTCCCACCTTGCAAGAATTCTCATTCATCTTGTTTTAGGCTCGAATGCTTCGCCACTTTCATAACACATTTCCGAGTAACTCGGCACCTCATTAGCGAGTAGTGGAGGGAGGGTGCGCGTCTTGCTGGAGAGACAATGGACGATTTTGTTTTCCACGTTATACATACCTACACGCTCATTACGTTCTAAGGTCTTTGGAACAGAATTTGAAGCATACTGACATCGCACTATCACACATGCTTCAGTTGACAAAAAAATGTGCTCCACTTTTTCTGTGCCGCATTGGTAGTGTGTGTGTCACGTTAAAATCAATTTTAAAACTGTCCTTTATTCTCAATTTTGAAACTGTCCTTTAGTCTCAATTTTTATCATTACTGTCAAATGCACGACCACTCGTTACATTGACATTGACACCCGTGGCATGTCGAATTGATTGAACTTTACGTGTCGGAAGTATGGAATTCGTTACCCGTCCAGTTTTAAATGTCGTTTGTTTCGTGCAATGAAAATCAAAGGTTTCTCTATCCAGCTGGCTCCGATGACAGTTTAGAGTCTCGCAACTGCTGTGGTCGTAAAGAATTGGGTAACGAAGGAAAAAATGATAAAAAGGAAGAAGGATGACAAGAGCGGTAGCACCCAATCGATGTGTGGTATCCGCATACTCTCTGTTCCAATGTATATCCCTATATAGTATCTCTGGTTTGGTCTTGGTGTAATGATTGCTGTGTGGCCTGAACATAATAATGATTGTCGTCTTTTATTCAAGTGAACAACAATCGTAATGGTCATGATCACCCTCGGTCAAATCACCCACTGCCTTTTACTCCATTGCCCAACTAATGATGTCACTGTGTGAGTGCGAGTGTTCATTGTTACTTCACTTTTGGTTTGTTAAACGGGTGTTTTCAGCAGTCAGAAGAGCAGAGAAGGAAGCAAAGGGATCATGGCATGGGTGTAAAGTTTTGTGCGCTTGAAAAGCAGCCTTTTTCATCATTTAGGCCAATAAATGGTAATTGTGAGGGTTTACAACTTGCCACCTACAAAGAAAAGTAGTAAATGCTATTAGTCAACTGCGACTAGAGAGAGTGCATTGTGTTCTCTAGCTGTGATGATCATGCTCATCCCAATCTTTGTATTCATCGTCATGTCCAAAGTCCAATGCTATATTTCCACTTATGGTCTGACTAATCCTAGGATTCTTACGTAACACACAAACTCGCAACTACTAAACACAAGCTAAACTCTTTTTCTGTGATCTTTGAAATTCTGACATTCTGCAACTGTCTAACTGCTTTAAACATGGACATTTATCTTAAATACTATCCAAACAATAGCCAAGTTGAAGCTCTGCGACAAGGAATAAAATTTTTTGAATCATGTAATAATAATGAAAAATAGATTGAAAATGGTCACTTTCTACCAGTGAATTACTCATTACATTACTCATTGCCGCATTACTCAGGAGTACACTGCTGCAGTGTAGATGAAATTTTGAATTTAAAATAGTCTGCCCTTTCCAGTTTGGCCACCCACTTATAATTACCGTGCAATAAAGCAAGAAATACGCAACACACAACTCCACAAAGTTCCACAGCATTCAGCAAACGCAAAACAATTTTTTATTGTTGTATATCCGTCCTTCGGTAACGTGTACAAAACTCTACAATTTCGGTACTACTTTTACTTTTTGTCCATTTCCAAAATGTACTTTTTGTAGACGTTTGGGTCGCAGTCGGTAAAACCAGAAATGATTAATTCAATGGATAGGAACTGCGGCGATGACAATGACTTTGAATAACACCACAGAACAGTAAAGGCTCATTCATTGTCAGAGAAATCCCCACGTCATGACGAATAGACTGGGAAAAAGAGCCCACCAGTAAAGCTTAGGGAAACACAAAAACTACGACGAGTCACCCACCGCACCGCATTATTATACAGGAACACATGTACACAGGACGTAAGGACCAACAGGTTACCGGAACTAATTTGTTTGTTAGCTTAGAATTTCTCACAAGAAAAAATCTGGAACTTACTAAAAGAAAAAATCCAAAGGAACTCACACAAACTTACTCTTGAGCTCAGAAGAAGGGACGTATAAAAGTTGTATTTTGGCATTTACTGATAAAAAATGTGGAATGTGCTAAAGTTAAGTATATAATGTGCATTCCGCGACTACTTATATTTGGTCAAGATGGGAAATATAGGAATCTAGTTTTTACTCAGTTGAAAATTAGCAATTCCACTAAAAACACACACAACTAAGGCTAAAATAAGTGGATTATAGTAACCATTTGACTAAGCCATTTCATGCTTCATGTCCCATTTATCACCGGTTCCATGCATTATCTGATAGTTGGTTGGTGCTGTTGGTGCATTACATTGCATGTTTAAGTCTCATGAGACTACCTATTCTTGATGTTTCTGATGTTTGTTTGCACAGCATATTATAAAATGAGAAATGACTTTTTCTCTCACATCACGTACAATTTCTGCATTCTAATAACATCCATCCATTGTAGCGACTTTTGTAACTCGCATTAATTTAAAGTAAGTAACGTGAGGAAAAACATCCTAGTTACAAGTTACAAGTATATTACAGTTAATCTACTAACGGACGGACTACTGCGAGGGCACAAACAGATAAAGAAAACGATCCCAAAGCCCATTTTGAGAATGAACTGGTGACTGGAGAGATGGATGATAGAACCGTGTGAATGAAAATTGCTAAGAGTGTGATGCATGTGTGTGTAATGTGTATACACTCCCGGTATTACAATATACCATGTAAAATTTTTAGCTCCAAAATGTCTGATTCAATGTCTGAAAAGGATGTTCTCTCATTTACAAACATGACTAGGCAGAATTTTGAATTTTCTCTCTTTTTTTCTGGAGAAGCATCGAAATGAAGAATGTTTGTGTGTGTTTGATCAAATCAGGGAGAAGTTGACGTGAAGCTTGATTTTGATAATGTTTTATTTACATATGCAGCAGCAGTGGAACGTGGAACACTCGGATTTAGTTTTTTGCTTTTTGACTTTTTTCGTGTCTGTCTCGGTTCCAGGGAGGAAGTACGGACATTATTCATGATGCATTTTTACGAATCTCTCTGTCTAGCCTTGTGTACTTTTCCTTAATAGTGTAGTACACACACACAAGCACACAGACAAAAAACTGGATGTCTGCCTCCATCCATTTGCAGGCTAAAAGTTATAAACTTGCATTGACTCCTTGCTCAAGGAGATCACTCAAGTTGAAAGTATGAAGGATGCTACTGGAATATATTGTGAAGACCATTTTGAGTGGATTTTGAAACGTGAACACTTTTGAAAATTAGTAATTACGTCAATAACGGAACAAAGTGGATACGAAGAAGCTATTTGTACATCATGTAGCAGGCGAGCGAGGGTGAGTTGCCACGCTCATTGTCCTTTCACTCCGCCTTTTGATTAGAAAACATTCATGGGCTCGCTCGTATAAAAATAAAAACTCGAATGAGCTCATTCAATTCCAATTCCAACGTTAGCGTGCGCACCTGCCTCCTTGTTCCTTAACTCATCCAAGAATTCATTTAAATTTTTTCCCCTTTTGAAATCCCAAATGTGCGAGCTTATACACATGATTCCATAAAACTGGAGTTTATTTTACAAAGAAATGCCTTAAAATTCAATTCGAATTTGCCGTTGAAAATTAGCGTATCGAGCTATACTCTGCCAAGGGCTGCTTTTGTGTTGAATTACTTGCACTCGAATTTCAAAAGAAGAATATATATTATGTACCCTGTGTTGTTGTCGGTATTATGGCCCATGGTCCATGGCTCTAGCTCGCTTCTACACGACATGAATCTTGAAATCCAGCTGCGCAAGAGGTGCGTAGCGAATTAGCCCTTTCCTTTACTCCTATTTTCTTTGCGTCTGCAACTTCAATGAACTATATCCGTCCGCGTCCTCCGAGGCGTACAAACAATCATACAAAACTAGGAGAGGTTTTGAAGCGGTAAGGCACCTTTGGAGACGATTTCTATGTTATTCAGCTTTCAGCTGGAAATTCGTAAAAAAAGCCTTTTTTCTTATACTTCTAATTTGATTATCCTATATGAAAATTGTCGCTCGAAGACTCTTCACTACGTTGAATCATACTAGAGATTCCATTTCAAGGAAAACCAAGCTCCTCTGTCATCTACCATTTCGCAAAACTACACAAATTACGATTTTTATATCTGGAATAGTCCATCTATATTGTTCAATAGATGGATGTGGAGATACATTTAAAAACCGAATTACTCGACTGCCCGACCTTCATCTCCTCGCTTGTTGCTTATTTTCATCCCACTTTCATCTCTGCTGACTGAGCGTGTCAAATTTCGTCGTGAAATGGTACAAAATCACAATTCAACCAATATGTATTTCCAGCTTGACTGATGGTCAGGGCACAAGATCAGAACGGGGGATAGGGAAATGGAATAATAAGTTCCATTTATACTTTCATTCATTCGTGGAAAACGAGATTCGTCTCGCCAGACCCTGTTTGTTTGTGGGTACTGCGTGCAGGGGAAAAAACTTCTTTTTTTTACAAAAACTTCCCTGTCAGTCAGGGACACTGAAGAACAAAATGCCAAAAAGAATGCCAAGCGCGTATATAATACATAATGGATGCGATATACAAAAATGTTGGAAAATGTGTAGTTTCATAGGAAAGCAGTGGGGCACAACCATCAGATTACAATTTATGAATGATGTATTATGCATTATGCAACAACGAAACTGGTAAGTGTGAATTTGAAATTTTCATTCTTTTTACAAAAGTTTATCGGTGAAATCTACAAATTACAAAAAGCGAGGAACTACTCACAATCCGTGCTTCCGAACTGCGGCCCGGTTTCACGTAAACTCAGGTCAGTTGTAGATTGACATGGGGGACAAAGGTTCAAGCCAAAATCAGGTGAGCATTTTGGATCCTAGCTAGCTGGAGTTTGTACTTTTCCAATTCGAAATAGTATTCCAACTCCCTCTTTTACTATACACAAAAGTACGCGAAGGCAGTTATACTTTATTTTTGAATTTGGAGATTTTTGCCCTTTTTATTTCAGGTTTACTTAGGTTTCGAAACTCGACACAAAACTTGTGAAAGAATGGAAAAATAGGAATGCGTCGGCTACGAGCTATTTTCCTTTCCTTGTGTCGACGAACGCAGCATCAAGGAAAAACACATTACGAAAATCAAGCATGACTTTTCCGTGCCAGCTCCATTGAGAAAGAGTGGAAAAGGGGAAATCAAGTCGAGCGAATCGAAAATAAATATTACATTCATTTCAACTCTTCCAAAGAGCATCAGTCTACCCGTTTTAATAAAGCAGAACACACAAGCAGGAGCGGAGCAGTTCTTTCCCCTCATGTATTATTCTATATTTAAAGGTTTTGCTATTAAATTTTTCTGTATTTTTGGAAATTGGATTTTTCTGAAAAAGCAGTTTCCTCCAGCCTCCAGTGAACAGAATCCCCAGAATGAGTCAATGAATTACTAAGAAAGGGTTCATTACATCTGCCTCTTCCAGCGAGAAATGGAAGGGTAAGTGATTTCAGAATGGTAACATGTTTCATGACACAGCATAGGGCACAAAATATATATTAAAAGCGTATATGTATTTGTTTCATATTACAGTATTTTGTAGCATTTCTGTTTTCCTTTCGTTATGGGCAGGTGCCCTTCTGCGGTCATTGCAGATATACAAACCTGCTTATTGCCTTTTCCTATTTCTAGGAATTTCAATACAAATAGTAGAAACAAAATAATATTATAGGCACGCACATTCATGATATTTTGCTAATGAAGCTTAACGAGATTATTGCTTTTTTGTGGTGTTACACCATCGACTTGAGTTTCGGATTGGAAAGCTATATTGTGCGTGTACATAAGGCTTATAAACCATACTTGTTTTTAGTTGCATGTGTCTACCATTCGTGATAACTGTATAATCGTAAGACACCGACACCTTCATTTGTTACCTGAACCTGAGACGGTTTCCGCCCTCTCCGTGCGTGTCTTTAGGCGGGTTGCCAACACCATTATCTTCGTCATCTCTGTAATAAGCATGTCACTATAACCTGACGCCCACTACACCACGTTCCGCTACTGAAGTACTGCGCACAGAAGAGAATTCTGGCTGGAGGTACTGCTAGATTCTATCTAGAAAAATCTGCTGATAATATTTAAAAACTGAAACGTATTCTGCATCCCCTTCAAAAGATTCCGTCTGGAAAACACGAAATATTCCAATTACCTTATCCGGACGTTTGATAATAAGTACAAACATTTTTATTCTCTACCTCTCAGTCACACTAACTGATATAGCAAACATGAACAATCATGGTTTTCTACAGAAAAATGAAATAGACCGACAGTTGGCTTCCGTGAACAAGTAAGTAAAGTATGTGTATATCTATCGTTCGTTGTGCAGGATGAGGCATTTTCAATGTACGGAAAGAGTAAAAAGTCTTCCGAAATCAGTAATTGTGATGGAACTACACGCCTTCAGAAGTAGATAAAGTGACCCTTTTCCTACCTTCTGACAAATTCTTAGGAACAGAGAGATTTTTACGAACACACAACAGAAATCTCTTTATGCTCCTTGCCTTGTTATCGGGTAACAAGCTGCCTTGTTAGACGAAAGATATCATGATTATGATTAGTGAGAGAATATTATATCAGGGAAGAGGATCTTCGAAATTATTGTAATTACTACACAAGTCATTACTCAGCGGAAGATTAAGTACGATCCAATTGTTATTCTGGAAAAGGACTAAATAGGGACAAACAAGATAAATAAGTATTTCGTGAGCATTTAACTTTGTATATTGAAAGCAACTGTAACTTTTCAACATCTACTATTTGCATTGTTTTAGCTAATTTTAGCTAATACACAAAATATAAATTGTGCCGTTGAATTAAGTTAACTATAAAAGTATCCTTTATAAAAATGAGAATTAAAAAAATTAAGATTGATTCAAAGTTATGAATAATTGACGAATTGATCAATCCAATGGCCTACGCAGGGACTACTGGGCATAAAATTACACATAACGTAACGTTCAATGTCAACTCTCAAATTTCACAGCACTGGGGTTCGGTTAGTGGGGTTTATGCCATCTATCCAAAACTCTCAAAGGCCCACCCCGTATTTTTATTTACAGGCTCAACATCGAAGAGCAAATAAGCCCATCTTCTCTCCTCATTTATCATGCATCAAGAGCTGTGATGATACCTGTAATTTCTATATCCTTCCCATTTTTACCTCTTCCATATTCCCTGTTTCCCTTGAACACGACTTTCCACCTAAAGACACAAAAATTCTATACCTGGAGAGAATCATCCAACCAACCCCTCCAGACGGCATGAAATTGTGGCACATGAAGCTAGGCCAACTCAACTCATGCAATAATCTCCCTTTCCCTTGTATTCCAACACTTTCAAAGTCTCACAGAGTCACTCTCTCAATCATCTACTTTCATGAGCCGACATTACTTGAAAAAAGCAGACACGAATCTAGTTAAGAAAAAGAACAAGGTAATAATAACCCTCCAACTGTTATTCTTTTTTCCTTGTGTGCTCTTTAAAAGGCCCCTCTGGTGTGCGACTTTAAACACGTTGTTGAATAATGGATCACCCTTAAATTACATGGATGTATCATGCATGCATACATGGAATGATTATGATTACCTTTTTACCACCGTATATATCATCATGCAAACACCTTGTTTGTAACTTTACAGTTTCCATCTGCTTCGCCGAGAGAAACGGAAGAAGTGTATCATCATCTTCTCCTGGAGTCATTTAAATGGCAGAAAAACATGGAAGAAGAAAGGCAGAGTTGTATCCATCAACGTGTCTCGTTTATACCTGCTCCTTATTTCCCTTGGTCGGTTTTCTAGTCGACATTCAAATGCATATCATTATAATTATTATGATTACAAGGTTCTAACAAGCTGCTTATCTAAATCAGGACGGTTTTTTGTTCTACTCCGTTAAACCTTTTCGGCACGCTTGTTCAGTCATTCAAAACAATAAGTTGCACTATCCAGAGTGAGACTAAACACCCCGAAGTGCGATCATTTCTTGTTATCTCCTCAGCTAGTTATTCAGAGTTGAGTACTAATACGCAATATGCCCTACATTTTTTATCTTAAAAATGAGATGCATGCAGCAAAATGTGATTGTGGGCGGACAGAGAAGTGGATGATGAAAGATGAAACGGTCAGCATTTAAGTGAAGTAGTAAAATCGTTTCATTTTTCTCCAATAAAACTACTGGTCAGCACAAGGAAGTTCTTTAAAATAAATGGACTTTTACTCCCATCGTAAATAAAGCTGAAGTGGGTATTTTTATTTATAATTCCAACTCATCATTTGAACAGCTTTTGGTTTTCTAATTTACTATTCTAAACATTTCAAATCTCTTTCCTGTGTATTTCTTCATCTCTCCTCAAGTCCTCACCTTCACCTGGCTCATCACTAACTCCGACCGAATATAAAACAAACCTGATTTTATATTATTCCATCATTCTGGTGCAAAGCATCCAACTAACGTTAGACAAGTCTTGTAATTAGGTAATTTTCTGGTGACGACGATGTGATATAATGAGACGGCCACCTTGGAGGTCGATGATGTTAGTAAGGAAGTAGTCAACATTGGGTTTGCCACGTTTTCGTTTTATTTCGTGCTACATTTCAGGCTTCGACATTATTAAACCCTGTTCAGTTTATGGCCTTGCCACATGCGATAGAGTTCGAATTTTAAATCAGGCTCAGAATATATCAAAAGGTATACCTTTATATTTGAAATTGGTAGATTACATTTTTATACAACGTTCAGCATAAAGTAAGCTTCAGCTTAAGCATGAGATGTAATGGTAATCCATGCCCAAAACAAAAGATTTTATCATTGGAACGATCTGATCCGTTGGGTAATCAATCTTGATTTCCAGCTCTGCAGTAACCCCTCTTATGCCTCCATACTTTCCAGCAAAACCTTCAGGAACGAGAAGTTGTACTTGTTTGGACTGATGAGGAAGCTAGCGGGTGATTGACAACAGAGTTGATCCGACGAGACTGATACTGGGATAGAATATAAGAGACCGGCAGCAGTGATTCATGAGAGTGTTCAAGGTGATGACGATGGGGTGATGAGAATATTATTTAATGTATATATAAACCTCCACGAACAATTCTATTAAACTAACGAAATATAAATTTTTATGGCTTGATAAGACGTGACACAATAAAGCAGGATACATAGGCTTCCAGCAAAAACAAAAATTTTTTAAAACTCAACTGCCTACTCGTTATCTGAAACCATAATCGGAATTCGTGTAATGAATAATGTAATATGCCCACCTAATGAGATTGAAGACAACCAGCCTGGGAGCGTATCTGCAGAACATATACACCGTCATGTCATCAGTATCACCCTTATAATGCCAATTAATTATGGGTTTGTCAGTAATACCTAGTTTTCTATAATGCTGCAAGACTTAATATTACTCTTTAACGATGTAGTAAGTCATGATGGGCATTCCAGAACCCATGTAGCGCCAAATATGTTTTGATATGCACTTCGTCCTGTCCAACACAATATTATGCACTTGATGAACTACGGAAAATTAAGATGCTTCAAGATAATAATTATTGAATGTACGGAATACGGAAACATTTTTACAACATTAGAGGAAAATACTTTTTTTTAAAGTACCTTTATGCGACGTCATAACGTCAAAGCAGGTTATCAATTGTCCGTGCCGTGCCGTCATGTTATGTTATGTTACTCAAAGCTGATCATAAGAACTTGTGGACGGGCTCAGAGGAGGTTATAAGATTGGTATATTACAGTTATCCTAAAACCTTGGTCGTTTCACAACTTTCCTCCAAAGTTCCAGCGTAAGTAAAAATACAGAAGGGTTTGGCTTTTCCAGGGCACACATTCGTTTAAAAATTGAACAAGTTTTTATTCGCTTATTTACCCATCCTTATTATAGTCTAATCTGCTTCTAGGAATGCAGCATAATACTACCAAATATATAAGCCCAGCAAGTTTTTTAAAACTCACTTTCTGTCTCCTCATGCATAAAAAACCAATTCCCCCTGACAGTATCCTTTGTCACCTGTATTAAAACCGAGAAACTTACTTATAGCTATGAGAGTATATGAGAGTTTATTAATTATGTATTGTGCGCGCGCACTACAGCAGAAGTGCATCTTTTGTTGCACCAAGTGATGCCAGTGAGCATGAAAAGTTTGATAAAATCCTTGTTTTGTTTCGCATTTTATTAATTTTCACAACGCAAGGTCGAGATTTGGATGTTACACGAGAATATTTGAAACTATCCGAGTAGGAATACCTAAACACCTAATGATGCCTGCCTGTGTTTGTACCCCCCTGGCGGCTGTGCAGGTTCAATGTATGTTTCTAGAAGAATTGTGCATATTAGTATTATTGTATGGTATATATATGTTAACTTTCTTACTATATACGACAATACAACTATTACCATAATCACATACCTAGTCACCTCCGACCGTAACAGATTAAAGTTACGATATATAATGGAAATGAATTAAAAGAAACTAGGTAATAAACTTTTTCATAATCTTATTTCAATATTACCATGCATTATTACTATTACCACATATTACATTGTCCATGGTATGATAGCAGACTTTAAAACAAAATTGAAACGATGACATAATATTATGTTCGGCCACGCTTTTTTGTTTCAGTACAAAACCTTGTTTCAAGAATCTCCTACAACATGCTTCGGCACTTACTTATACCCGACAGGTAGGTGTATGAAAGACTCATATTATTGAAAATTCAATATGTATATATTTCAATATTCTTGCTTTTAAAAACATTTCCACATTTCTGTTCAAGTCCTCCCTTTTCCCTGTATGTAATAATGCACATCCACATCATCTCAATCTAAACCTAACCCACCCTGCGTGCGTACACCCAAGCCAGGTTCCTTTGTTCACTCTCAATGACGGCAGATGTGGGAAGCTCTGATCTTGAAAGGAGCAATGAGGATCGGAAGCGGTAAAAACAGGACCTAAGTTGTTGCTCCTTCTCTTTTTAGGCTGAGCGGATATTCTGTTAGGTAATATTTTAATGTTATTTATGTAAGGTATATTTTGTGTATGAGTTTGAGTTTGTGATGCTTGATATGTAGTACCAGGAATAATATTTTAGTTGTGTAATACAGCATACGCATACGTACGAATACATATTAATCGGTAGAGATTCTCCAATTGCAATATAGTGTTTTGCATCGCTTAAATTGTGTGATCCATTCTGTCAAAGTGACATGAATTTGTGTGCAGATTATTTTTTTTTGTCCTGATATTTAAATAAAGCTTGGAATTTCACAGACGTCCAACCTGCAACTTGTTGTGCGAGCGATATGGGTAACAACCATGAAGACTCTGATACCATCATGGAGGACTCTGGAGATGATGTTGTAAGTTGTACATAAATAATAATTCATTCAGCAACATTTAAGTTATATGAGCAAGAAGTCAAGGTGGTTGTAATTATTATTAGTATGCTCTTCAATTTGAACTTATCAGATTCCAATAAGTTTTGGTCCTGCCTGCCTGCTAGCTATTTGTTATTGATGATAATAAACTATTTAACACCTTGTTTTTCTTGTATCTTGATTTTTGCAGG